>KK121668.1:119470-192088 GCA_000611955.2 Stegodyphus mimosarum | reverse complement strand
ACGTCTCTATTGTACATGTCCTTAATGCTTTAAAATATTCCTGTAATCACTAATATAAATGAATAATATAATATATATATATAATAATTTAAAGCATATAATAAAATTATGTAATAATATATATTATTGTACATAATAAATTAAGTAAATGTATATAATATGCCTTATTTATTTTGCACTTTTAGTCTGAATAATTATGATTTGGCTTTTCTGTCCTGAAATCTGCACAACCTCTGGTCCCAAGCAGTGCGGATTTCTGGACTTCTACTGTACTAATTAATGACATTCTTTTGATCAGTAATAGTCTTTTTTTACGAAGATTTAAGAAAATATAAAAGGAAATAAATAAATAAATAAATAATTGTGAATGCAATCTAAGACCTTTTCTTGTGCTCTTCTCTCATTATCAATTTCCTTTTTTCTCATTCGAGAACTTCCACTCCTCATATCTTCTTTGTTCACTGTAGATACAAAATCTTCCTCATTCATCCAATCCTCTCTCTGGAAATATTATTTGCAACTTGTTATACAAAGTATGACACAAAATACAAATGCAATTCAAATTTTAAAAATAGAAATAAAATAGAAAATTTAAATACATCATACAAAACCAAACATGTAATTTATTATGTAAAGCACAGAAGAGTTTTAGCTTCAGAAAAAGAAACATTCATAAAAAATTTTAAGTAAAATTGCTCACTTGTAAAATTATTGTACAGACATGGCAAACTATAAATGCTTTCAGTAAGAAAGCTAATCAGTTCAAAATATATTTTGACAAAGGCTTTCCTAAATGAATTTTATACCAATAATCTGGTATAAAAAAAAAAGGGGAGGATTAACAAAATTGGGAGAAAATATTTTGATACTTTCTGATTATCTCCCCTCCTAAAAACAAAGTTTTTAATACATTGGCAGCTTTGTGAATTAGTAAAAAAACGTTTGTTTGGGTAACTTCAAGGATCATAAAGATTGCTCTGTTTATAAATAAATAAAATAAAACTTTTTATAAGAAAAATTTTATTAGGAGGGAAAAACATGCATAGCCAATATTTAAATTTTTACAACTGATGAACACTGCTCAGCAAAATGAAACAAATATAAAGTGTCTAAATCTATGTGTACTTGAACAGGTATCAGATATGCACATACATGGATTGATTATTGTCACATATACAATTGAAAATATGGCAGACATTCAATTGTTTCACCAAATATAGAAACCAGGAGCTGCAGATAATCAGAGAGTACTAACATTCTCAGTTTAAAAAAAATATTAAATTACTTTTAAACAAATTAAGTACCATACTTTATCTTTAATTGTAGCTACAGCTACTTCAGCTGTACTTGGGGCTTCGGCTTCAACCCATTCCATTTCAAAATTATCTGAATCCTTTAAAAGAACAAAAATGTAAACTTCAAACAAGAAAACATATCATGAAAATGCAGGAGAAAAATTGCTTAGTAGAAAGTTTTCCTAACATAAATTTTAAAATATTTACTTACACTTTTCTCAGAACTGGATTTAGAACGCTTTTGCTTCTTATGCTTTTTCTTCTTTTTCTAAGTCACAGAAAAGGGGGAAAAAATGCTGATAACTTAATAAACATCACTGTTACTGATTAAATACTTAAACTGTCAAAATTTAAATTTTAAATGTACTGTCAAATAGTAAAGCATGGTTCGCATTTGACAGAGTCAACAATTTTTATACCAATAAACCTTGTCAGATATAAAGAAGAGTTCTTTTCTGTTACTCAAAACTAAAAGAAACTTTCAGCTTCTTAAAGAATAAAAAAAAAAAATTCACTTCTAATAAAAGAAAACAAAAACTACAAAAATATTTTTAAATTTTTCTAAAAAAATATGTGGTAAGCTGAAAACAGGGTTCATACACATTTCTGCACTTGGAAATTAAGGACTTTTAAGGACCATTAATGAAAAAAATTAAGGACCCATTAACAAATGAGAACTGAATACATTCAATTAAAGATACTAGCTATGCTTGAACTTCACTTTTCTGATACCACCCTAAGAATAAAAATAGATCCACAAGTAGAAGGCATTATTATTAAACGTAATTTAATAAACATAATTATAAAACAATTTGAGAATAAAATCAACTTCATAAAATTTATCAGGTAGCATTAAATATCTTACCCTTATAGTAGTTGGACATGTTTGAAAGAAGATTAGTGATATTTTATTTATGTTTTACCCAAGTAATAACTCATAATAACTTGGCCAAAGGATGCTGCCATGACATAATAGAATAATAGAGGACATAAGAGAACAACAGATGATGCAAGGGGTATGCATTTGATTTTCCGCCTCTGCCATCTTGGATCATGTACAACCAGAAGCTGCCATGTGGGTGCTGGATGAAACAGGAAAGTCATCAGCATTTCCATGAATAGGCTCAGTAAAAAAATCCATTTTCTCTATACCCTATGACAATGAAGGACTGTGTTGTGCCAAGGCAATTGTTTATGTTTTGGTGCATTTGAAGAAAGATGCAAGCATTATTCAATGCCTTGAAAGATCGTTGTAAACCCATGCAAAGGAACTTCATATGGCTGCGAATGTTTCTCTATGCCTTTGCATATTTGCAAAAATTGCCACATTTGAAGACTATCCAGATACTCAAATTGGAGTCTTTTCTTCAAGTAATTTAAACCAGGTAAGTCATTGTTTTTGTATCATTTAAAATATTTCTATTTTCGAATTTGTTTGTATGTTTATACATAATATTTTACATTTAACCTTTTAACTGTCATACCCGAAATAATCTCAGGCATAGCACTGGTGTTCCAAAATGTCATGCCCGAGTATTACTCGCGGTAATTTTTTTTGAGTGCATCATATTGTTTGAATATATATCGTGAGAAGTTTATTTTGGCTTCAGTTCAATAGATGGCAGCACTTTACTGAAGGTTTCAAAGGATAAAGGTTTATGTTCAAAGAGTGTGGCTTTTTTTTTTCTTCCCATTTTTTGATTGCGCGGCAAACATTTCATTTTTGCAATAAAAAAATTGACAATTTAAGTAAGCAAATCATCAAAATAACTCGCCAGTTAGATTTTAGTTCTTATCTATTTTGTGGTTCCATACTTTGTTTATGATAAAAATTTATTTGGGTACATAAGTAATTTTTAAAAAATAGCTTTTAAATACCTGTTTTCAATGGACTGAAAAAATTGAAAGTATCTACCTTTATAGTTTATGATAATTTTGTTTCCATGTTAAAAATGTATCTTGTGAAAATTCACAGGGAATTTTTAGATTAAATTTATGCATATATGCAATTCGTTTCCATATTTAAAACGTAATTTCTAAAAATTAAACGCATGGTGGACTTTTAATTTTAGAGAACTTTAACTTTTTAGAACACTTTTAATTCGTTTTTACGTTAAAAAATATAATGGGCAAAACTGAATGTATTCTTTTTCTACATTGTTTGATTTTGGGATTTATTTTTAGCGAAGAGCTTTTCGTTTAGCAGTTTAAAAAAAATAATGCACGATGAATCTTTATTTTTAGATTACTTTAAAATTTTATATTAACTTTATATTTTATGCATGTATGCAATTAGCTTTGATGTTAAAAATGCAACTTGTAAAAATGTATGGTGGAATTTTTAGATTAATTTTATAATTTAATGCATGCACGCATAAAATGAATGCATGTAGACAATTTGTTTATATGTTAAAAATATAATTTGTAAAAACTTTTACTTTTAGATTGATATAACTTTTTAAATTATTTTTATATTTAAAAAGTTAACATGGCATGCAGGTTGTTTAGATATTTAATGCACAGGGAATTTTTAGATGACTAAGAATGCAGTTTATTACAAACAAACAAACAAACAGACGTGCACGGATTTTAATATAGTAGACTAGCGGGCAAGCCCGCTTGTTCGCCCTGATTAAAAAGTTGGACAGAACTACCAGTGTTCATCTACGGCGTCCGCCGGGATTCGAAAGTTGGACCTAGCTAAAAGTGTTTAAGATTTTCTATGTTGCAAACCCGCCTGTTAGCGGGCTGCGCCCGCTTGTTTAGATATTAAAAACTGATTTCTAAATGGTTTGATTTTTGGAATTTATTGTTAAGAGAAAATTTTTATCTTACTATATTTTAGGAAGAGAGAGGCCCCAACAGATCAATTTATGGTTTTACGATGGACATTACGATGTCATCAAATCTGTCAAAGGTTTTTCAGTAGGGACCATTACTGCACAACATGTGAAAAGGCCTTCTACCAATGCACTGAAGAACACTGATGAGCCAATGCCTGCCCCATATACCTAAGAAGCGACTGTGTTCCAGGTCAGCCCCGATGCCAAGACTGTAACCGCTTCTGCGGATCTGATGCCTGCTTTGAAGCACACAAAGTCCTCACTGAAACCAGAAATTTTCCCTTTGCAATATGGTAAATGTTTTGAAAAATTTTATCTAAACTGACACAGTTATTTATCATGTAATTTTCACGAAACTGTTAAGTTGATATTAATTTTTAATTTTGATTTTAAGCATACCAGTGTATGGAATGATATCAAGTAATTGAATGCTAAAAGTGTTCTAAAGATCTGCATAAGTGTGACACTACCAAGTGCCCTTCTTGTCGTGGCTGCTGAGCACCACTGCTTTTTGCATCGTGTAGCTCCGAAGAAACCGATTCAGGCCTATCTTATATATAATAAAGAGAACTTTACCTAAACTAAATAACATGAAGAGCACAAACAATATTGGTTAAAATTTATTCTATGGTATGGCTTGGCGAATCGTTTCTTTTTTGATGCCAAGATTGGCACCAATTTCAAGATGATGCCAATCCTTCCACCTGCTACACAAAACCAAAACAAGAAGTCAAACATTTACATAAACTTAGTGTCCATGTAGCCATCGACCTATTTTAACTTTAAAAAAAATCAGAGAATTGCACAAACTAGGCATTGCGCACTATCTTTACTTTGTTCATGTACATATAGATCTATTTCAACTTGAAAAATATCCCAGAATCAATTTCATGTACATATAGACCAATTTCAACTTGAAAAATATCCCAGAATCAATCTATTTCAACGTTGATCTATTTTCACTTAAACAAAATCAGGAAGCTAAAACAAAGTTAAGACCACTGTGTTAACCAGAAAAAATGTGTTGCCGTTTAACACACAGACACGAGCAAATAACCAAAAATACATATTTCCTAACAAAAAGCATTAAACAATCTTTTAAGAAAAATTAACATACAGACACCAATAAATAAATAAAACATCAATTTTTTAACATACCTTTTCTTCACATGCATACATTCACGTCTCCCACCAGCATCTCCTCCACGTAAGCAATTCAATTAAACATTTGGTCGTTTCGGCTCATCCGCTGTTAATGGCAGATAAATACATATAATAGCATCCAAAAAAGCCATAAATATGTTCCCCTCCCCCTGCTCTTTCTTACACCATACATATTCAGGCAAATAATAGCACATGCCATCCTTCGTTTTCCTTTTTTCTAAACAGCATTCCATTGCACTCCACGTTCCTTCTATTTTATACATTCCTTCCACCAGTCAGATAAGTACTTACGTGTTATCGCAACCAGGTTGGCGCGATTTGTAAGTTTGAGTAAAAAAGTATGAATAGAAAGAAAATGTACATTTATTAATCACAGATAATTTTTAATACAGTTTTTTATATTATTTTATTTTAAAATATGAAATATCAATTAAACCCTTCCAGTTTCGAATTTGAATAAGTTACAGAATTATTTTTTTGGCGGAAATCTTTTGGCTATTGCTTTTAGCACTGATTGAAAACCGTCTTTGCCATTAACAGCTTGAGCTTGGCACCATATAAATTCGATAAGGTAAGAGTCAAGATGATAACGGCTGTTCCTCTCTGTTTTTTATTGCGCCATTTGGCTGAGCCCCACATGCGCTCTACATGTTGTGTGTGAACGCCCGTGTTGGGATCCACAAAGTTATATTTGTGATTAACACTTCCATGCAGAAATCCAGCATTTTCCAACTCACTTGTCTTGTATCCTTTCCAGCAATCCGAATAAATGATGCTTCCTTCCTTGATATTTTCACATTTTTTCCATTCTTTTAGGTACAGTAACCAAAAAAGTCTCTTTCGTTTCTCGGCAAATTCCGCCGAAAACCCATTGCTGTGGTAGTACATGCCCATTGTTATTTTTTCTTTTTACAAATAAACTTTCGTCTATTTCCACAATAAGTCCTTCGCCGCCTATTTGCTTTCTTTTTTTCCATCCATTTCAAGGGCACATATCTCCCGCATGTAATTATTCCAATCTATAACAGTTTTATCAGCAATTCCCATCTCTTCTGCACAAAATTTAATTGAGGTAAACTCTTTACACCAACAATAAATGAAGCGCGCCGCTGTCACAAATGAAATTCGGCTACCTTCAAACCAATTTCCGGTTCTCACACCCAAGTGTTGATTGCACTCTTCGACATTATATTTCCAGAAGATTTCCTTTCCAAAATACAGTTTCATTTTATGAGAATTTTTACAAGTACGTTCGTTCGGTATGATTCCATATCCCTGCAACAATTCAACAACATCTTTTTCACTCACAGGCAAATCCCAAATACCCATAGTTAAAGTATTTCAGGGCATTCAATCTAACCAGTAAGCAAAATAATTTCTTTACGAAAAACCACGTATAACACGTAGGGTTGCCATAAGTTGGGTCGCCAAATTTGGTGATTTATGCGAATTTTGGTCTGGTTGCGTTAATACGTAAGTACCGTCAGATATGATAGTCATATCTGGAATAATATACTCATATATAACACTAAGCAAACCTTCAGACGACCTTTCAGGCAGCACTTTCACAAAACATTATGCAAGTACAACCAAATACAACAACTGAAAATCTCCAGTTCATACGAAAGGGTTACTATTACAAAAAACAGGCAAAATCTCAAATTGTCACAACACATTTGGTGATATTTCCACAATTTTCTCCAACGCTAGTTTTGCCAACATTAGGGTTATCAAAAAACCTATTTCAAGCAGCGGGCTTCCAGATTTTACGAACACACAATACCACTCGGCGATTTTTTTCAGACAGAAACCGAGCAAAGCAGTACAATAAATATCAACCACAATATTTTGGGAAAAGACAAGCTTTACAAAAAAAGCTATAATGATATTAACCAATCCACAAGGAATTAAATACTGTTCAGCTCAGAACTCATTACTATTTTCTTGCAACAAAATTCCATGAGAGGCAGAGTTCCATGACAACCCCGTTACTAAAATCTGTTCTTATGAATACAATGATTTAGCAAATAGTAATAGACCAATGGCAGTCCTCAACAACTATATAATGTAAAATTATATTCTTTTGTATTTGTTAGCTACATATATGTTTGTATAGCGATATATTACTTGTTTTTTATATCTCACTTATGCAGTATTGCTCCTCACCTCTCTCTGTTTATGTAATTACCTAATGCGCCAACTGACGCGTAACTGCTTATGTCATTCCATTTCTATATTTATAACCAAACCACCAGCTCAAATTGGCTTTTCAGGTCTGCGAATGTAAGGTGCTGACTCATGTTCAATTACCTAATTATTATTACATCTCTGTAAATTCAGTCAGTACAATCCGTTTTTAGTTCTCTCTTGTAACAATTAGGAAAGGTAAACCATTCTGCATGAGGTAGGGCCTTTGGCCCAGGTACCCAGGTGCCAATACCAATCCTAGAGTCGGACCTATAATCATAGGTATATAATACAGTCAAATACCGAAAATCCGCCAACTCCTAAAATCCGCATTGCATCTCAAAATATAAACATTCAATTTATAGGTTCGAGAAACCGCAACATGAAGAATGAAATACCGAAGAAAAAATATTTATCCAATAAATGACATCATAATTATCGAATAATAATGATTCTGTGTTAGTGGCAGAAAAAAAAATCTTAGCCCAGAAGAGGTTTTTAATATGGATGATGCATTCAGATGAAGCTAACATGGGCATATCAGATGACTGATGATGAAATCATTGGCTCTGTGTTGAACTCGCCACAGCAAGAAAACGATTCAGACACCGACACAGGTAGTGAATTTATAGGAGTAAGAAAATATCTTTTAATAAGGGTTTGGAACATGGTAAAAAATACCTAAAATATTTAGAACAACAGAGGGTTGGAATGCGCTTTAGCCCACTGCTTGGCGGCGGTTGTTTTTGAATGAGGAATAAACGCGCCAACATGGGTAACTCCGTATATGCCCGCCAACATGGCTGACTGTTTGTACGTTGCCTACATTGTGCAATTCGCTGAAGTTTTTTTTAAGTTTAAAAGGAACGCTGTGCACATGGCATTTTCTTGTAATTTATTTTCGTTATTTTAGCTTATTTTGTTCATTTGTGTACATTGCCTACATTGTGCAATTCGCAGATTTTTTTTTAAGTTAAAACGGAAAGGTGTGTACATGGTATCGTTTGTAATTTTAATGCCATTTTAAAAAAAATTCCATCTTTCTTCGATGCCATTTAGGTTACGTTTTCGCGGAGCGTGTCGGGAAGGTTATGTAACGGCATAAAATGTGTAAGTATTACAACATAAAATGTAAATAATTAATTTAAACCTAACTGACAAATATTTTAATGATCATAATGTTCGTTTTGCATTTTATTTTATTATCTTTTTGTGGCAACAGTTTCCATACTAATTTATGCTTTAGAATTCTATGATTTGTTTACAATAGGTTTTCGCGGAGCGTGTCAGGAAGGTTGCAATTGCAAAGACGTTTCGTAGAAACGCGCCGAATTGGCGATTTTTAAAACATCGCCAAGCAGTGGGCTAAAGTGCATTTTCACCCAACAGAGCTGTGTCACAAAGCTAGAGATTATGACCTTATAGTTGTACTTTTAGTCTGAATATTACGATTTAGCTTTTCTGTCCTGAATGCCGCAAAATCCTAAAATCCGCATAACCTCTGGTCCCAAGAATTGCAGATTTATGGACTTCTATTAAAACCACTGACGGTAGGAGATCAAGCATACATACATGAGAATGAGAAAATTATAGAAAAAGCAAACAATTATAAAAATGAAAGTTGCAAAGATGAAGACATGAATGAATCTGAGATTAGGCGTACTCCAAATTCAGATGTGCTTACCAGTTCTCTTGCATCTAACAAAAGGATTGTGCCACCAAATTCTGGAAGAGGTACCTTATCATCAAATTTTGAAGATGGAGATAATTATGTGGTAAAGTTTACAATTGGGTGCCCCTGTTTTTTGGCGATTCTGTTTTGACGCCAAGATCGGCGCCAATAAGACACAATTTCAAGATAGCCGCTACAAAAAAACAAAACAAGAAGTCAAAGAATTTCACAAACTCCGTGTCCATGTACACATCCAACTATTTACACTTAAAAAAACATCAGAGAATTGCACAAACTAGTCATTCCACATTGCCTTGAATTTGTCCAGGTGCATATCGATTTATTTTCAATTAAATAAATCAAGAAGTTAAAACTCTCATGGTAACCAGAAATGGGGTTTCATCACCAAAACTGAAAAAAAATTTTCGCCAATCGAAAGGGCACCAAATTCTACACTAGAGCCAATTATGTTATTTGATCCGGTTGGACTCTTAAAATACCTTATTATTTAAATGTGTGTATTCTTTTTAATATTACTTTTTCCCTATTTAATGAAATGTAATATATGACCTCACTGGCAGCAATCTGCAGATTTGTCTGGACTAGCAGGAATCAAGTAATTCATATTAAGTATAAGCATTCTCCAACACAAATTTAACAGACGGTTTAAAATTTGTAATACAGAAATGTGAAATTTCGTGCCAAGGCAAAGATTTAATTACGAAAAAAAGAAAATCAGAACTTAGCTGAAATACTTACCATTTTCTTATGTTTTCCAGGAAAATCATGATGTTTCTTAAACTTTAACTCATTCATATTTGCACCACACAACCAAACAATTAACCTTACTCAAAAATTACTTTTAGTCTGTTCGCAGACAAGTTACAAACTAAGGAGACAATTGTCTTGTTTTGCATTAGCTAAGTCTTTCTGTCTGCTGGACGAAAAATCAAGCTCAGCTCAGGAGAAGTGTTCATTGGGCTGTAGAGTCCTGTAAGTTCGCTTAACCGAAATATACTGACTTACCCCCAAAATCAAGTCTGCAGATTGTTTTCTTCTGTTTATACGACGATTAATAACTCGGCTGTAGAGATAGACAGATTTTAGCTTTGTTATTCACTCGAACTTAACAAAGACTATTGCGAACCATGTGATTAATTTCAAATTCGATGTGGTCGATAGGAATACAACGATGGTAATCATTATCCATAAGAATAAAAAGCGCGAGGGAAGTGCTCATCATATCGAAAGCTGTATTGAAAAGGAAAACTGGGAAGCAAATAAATGTATTGATCAAGTATTGGAAAAGTCTATAAAAGATGAAATCAGTTTCAATTAGTTTTAAAGAGTCAAATTATGCTTAACTATTAAAATTTGGTGCGAAATTTCCAGTGAAATTCAAAAATTTAAACTGGCGCATTTTTTTCAATTTGAGCCAAGAATAATGCATTTGGCGAACTTCTTAATATATGGCAACCTATTTTCCTTTCCATTGTGCAGGAGCGGAAAAAAGTCACATCCTTCCTACCTTTTTACATTGTGAACGAGCGGAAGAAAAGTCACGCCGTTCCTACTTTCAAATAGTTTTAACAAAGTGCGTAAACCACATCTTCGCTTTCAACAAATATCCAAATTTCAAAACACGCCAATACGTAAAATCACGTATAACTATGGAAATTTTGAATAAAAGCTCTAATTTTTTGCAGGTATGCTTAAAAATACAACTACTTTAAGACGATTGAAAAAAGTTTATAGTTTATAATACAATTTTTTTTTTCCAAAAATTTATAAAAATTATATAAAAATACAAATTTTAAAGATAAATCATAACAAATGGGTGAATTTTATTTGAAATGAACCTAATTTCGAACTGCGTAAGAAGGAATCAAATAAGTTTCATTTAAAAAAAAAGAGAGATTAATAAATACATACTAAATTGAATTAACATTGAGGAGCTAAAATTTTGCGAGTTAATTTTTTAAAAACTGTTCGCGCGATTTTTACAAAATTTGGGAGTTTGGCATAATTTGTATCATAGAATCGAAATATGGAAAAAAAATGGCATGCCATTTCAGAAAAAATTCGATTTTGTGTCAAAATACCTATATTTGAGAGATGCTATATATAAATCTAATACATATCCTAAGTCGCGTTTTCGAGATATGAAAAACGCAATTTTAATTTCGTCAATCGGCCCAGTAGAACGGGAGATGTAGAACTGTCCCATTTTTCTTTCTTTCTTTTCTTTTTTTTTTTTTTTAATTTTTCTTTGCGCAGTTTACCCCAGGAATCGCACCGGCGACCTTTTATGTCGTTTCAGTTTGTATGTGAACGGCATTGCACGAAAAGCGAAAACCACACTTGCATTTTACGCTGATGACACTACGATCCTCTCATAAAATGGTTTTTTTCGCCAAAAATTGCTTGCATTACAAAACCACATCCGGGCACTTGAGACTAGCTAATTAGATAGAAAGTGGAAATCAACGTTGAAAAATCTAAAGCTGTTCTCTTCACACAAAAAAGGAAGATTGATGGAAATATAAAACTACGTTTCCTCTCTGCCCTGGACTAGACATGTCATCTATCTCGGGGGTGATCCTCGACAAAAATCTCACATGGCATACATACATACAATCAATTATCCCGAGATTCTAGGTCCATAAAACGAAACTTTTGCCCTTAATTGTTTGCAACAGTGTTTTATCTCTGGGCAGCAAACTACACATTCACAAATACATATTATGTGCTATGCTTAGTTATGCCTGCCCTATTTAGGCTTACACTTGCAAAACCAATCGGAAGCAATTTCACACCGTGCAGGAAGATAAATTGCCTGTTCCACGTGGGCATATAAACATTCTGTACCGCGCTAAGCACATAGGGGAAAATCCCTCCTCGTGATTCCGTAAATCTGTATCAAGTGCAGAGATTTTTAATAAATGCATTCTTAATTTAAAACCCTTCACTTTAAAGGTGTTTTGATTATTAATTCATTATATATCTATCCTCTGCTGATGCAATCTGCAAAAGCGTGAGATAAGGTAGTTTTCGGAAATAGCAGAAACGACGTTAAAAGCTAACATAGTACACAATAAATTAACAATATTTATAATTAGTTCGATAAAGTAAAATTTATTTTTGAAGTTAGCCTAATGTAGATTTGGAAGAGAGAAATCAAGATACGTATTTTAAATTGAATAATATTACGTTCTGAATATTACCAATTTTTTAATATGTAAGATCTTTTGCACCTTTGCATAAAAATAGTGTTTGTCAGAGAAGGAAGTTTCTTTTCTTATACACGTATATCAAATCAATATATACACGTATCAAATTCACTGACAATACTGAATACACTTTTTCTTTCATTTAAGGTAACAGAATATTACAATGACATGGACATTAACATGGAAACAACATAATACTTGAAAGGAAATGTTTCCTACAATGTCAAAGAAACAAAATGCAACAAAATTACAATAATATTAACATATTTACTAGCACACATTGCCTTTACAGTTGGATCGAGATCGTCATGTTTTGATTTTTGCACTAAATTCATGAATTTACGTACTATTTACATAATCTGAGAGCTTAAGATTGCTTCTGATATTTACAGCATCTCTGAAAGATTTCATAATTTTATTATTCCATGAAACAACAAACCATCTGCAGAACTCCGCAACGAAATATTTTCGTTTCAAAGGAAAAAAAAACGATAATTTTGATGCTTCCATTTCACTCATGTGCGTCATTCAGTGAAAACAAAACCGTAAGAATCCCACCTAAACGTCAATACGCCAAGAGAAAATAATGTCATCTGAAAGTATGTCCAATCACAAGTACAGGTTTTTTCCTATGCGCGTGGCGCGGTACAGAATGCTTATATGCTCCCAGCAGTGGTTTATCAGGAACAATGTTAATTCATGAAGAATTGGGCATAGCATACTGTTTTTTTAATTCTCTCACTTGGCACATAATTTCCATTTAATTATTAGGAAATCATAAAATAATATCATTTTCATGTATAATTATGATAGAAATTCATTCTATTCTCGTAACTATGTGATTAATTTTCGTAACATACTCATAACTAAATGAATTCTAGTCACTATGTGAAGCGAGTGGCCATTTTAAGTAATAATTGGTAAATAATTCATTACATTTCTGCATTTTGTTTCTTGCATCATGCAAATTTTATAATATTTTTCATTGCTTTCGTATTAATATATTGTAAATATTACCTAAAAGTATTCTACTTGCTTATGCAGCTATGTGCTTTGAGCTGTACTTAAAGTAATTTTCGTCTGATCGTCGTGGACTAACCATTCCAAAATCTTGAAGCTTCTTCCCCAGCATTGTCAAAACCTTGTTTTCAATTATGATCAGTGCTTCGTTATAGATGTGCTCATTAAAAGTCACATGTGCATGCACTCGCTGCAGTCGCCACAAAATATCTTCACCATGTCCTTCTTGCACTTAACCCATAAAGTTTGAGGATTAGAAAGGCCGCAAGATGATATAAGGGTTGTCTAAAATTCCCTGATTTTATCTAGCGATCGACATTACACAGCTTCTTCCACAGTTTCGTTCGAATGGGTATCATTCTCTAACTGACCCCGAGCTTCACATGCTTCTCTATAAGTTCGACATTCTAGACTATTAACAATTTTAAACTCTTTAAAGCTAGTTGGACCTCGAACATGATGCGATAAGATGCGCAGACAAAATGATTCAAAATTCGTTACATGGACGATGTAGACATGACCAAGAGCGTCCGATGATTTAACTCCTGGCCAATTTTCAACAGGCGTACCTTGAACGCGACGTTGCCATTCTTTTTTTGAGTTTTTCCATGTGTAATAACGGGGAACTTCGGAATACAATAATCTTTTCGTAAATGTATCTGTCTGGCAAAGCTGGAAAAAAGCGATCACTATGCTTTTAGGAGGAGATAAAATTCTTTCTTGAAAATTATTCTCATTAAAAAAACATGCTGTCCATTTTCTAAATGTACGGCAAGATGTGTAACAGTCGGATATCTTTCATGTAATGGAAAACCAAGTAGTCGCCACGCTGCCTCATTACTACTGACATATCGCCCTGCTTGATAGGTTTATATTCCATTCAGAGGCTGAAACACACCTTCGTTACGCAGATTGAAGACAGCCTGGTCGCTCCCTTTATTGATATATTTACAAATATAATCGCACGAACAGAGCTGCTGGCTTCAACATTAATGTGAGCATTAAATAATTTAGATAAAACGGGTGAATATAGGACAACCCAGCTACTATCAAAAGTCTTGACTACCCCACTGCGAGTTTGAATCTTAACTCTTCTACCACCATCTTCGGGTGGTCTTCTTCTGTATAAAGGGTTACCCTTATCATTGTGTGCTATTTCCTTTAGTAGCTCCCGGGGGAACATTTTCGCACATTTGCCATTTTTCATGCAAGGTGTTGCTGGATTGCAAACTCCACAGGGACCATGAATCATGTTTTTGATTACGATCTCGTGCAAATTCTTATCTAGTTCTGGATCCGGGGTTTTGGCGCTTATAATGTTATCCATTTGGTTGGATCGCAGCTCTTGTTTTAACATATAAGAATGTGCACATGTGGCACACCTCGTTTCTGCCATTCAATGGAGTACATATGGCAATGGACGTTTCCTTTTGATTTTACGTTAATGATCTTTTGAACTTTCAAACGAAACACGTGGGCAACTATGTCATGTCGATCAGTAGCTCTTTGTCCGAGCATAAGCTCTTCTGTTATTTCTTTCCATGAAGGATTGCAGGTAAAAGTTACAAATAGGTCAGGCCTAACGTAAGTGCGTACGTAGACGAAAGCGTCTTGTGCGTATCCTGCAGATAGCGGGGACTCTTCTCAAAAGTGGAGGGAAGAATAACCATCTTGCCTAAATCGTTGGGGATAATTTGCCATCTGTGCTAATTGCATCTTGTCGGTGAATGTAATTTTCAACTCGTAGTTGCGTTTGGTTTAAAGAAATGTAACGAAGGAGTTCGCTCCCTACTTTGATATACATATCTGCTCTAAGAATTGATGAAAGAGCTGCCTGTACTGCGGAAGGACGTTGAAATCATTCTTTGAAGGCATCATGTGATAGGCATAAAAATCCACGTGGGAAACGTTTTTTATTGGGAACTGTTTTGTAGTTGGATTAATCTGTGGAATATGAAAATTGTATCCCAATTGCCATTTACTAAAAATTAATGGGTACTGCAAAACATCGTAAAATTTATGACTATCTGCTACGCGTGTCAGTGTATTATCATTTGCTCGTAATACTATATCTCGTGGAGAAATGGGTCGCCAGTAACCAAGACAGCAACTTCATTAATTGTCGGTGCATTATAGCGCCTCTCATGTTCGTCACGTGGAGTTCGATCAGCATGAATGACGACTTTATAATAGTCTTGAGGCCAGTTTTCTATTGCAGTTTTGAAGGTATTTATCAAAACGTTGTGGTCATGTAACATTCTTTGAATTTTCAATACTATATCTCTCTCAACTCCATGAATATACTGACAACGCGGCTCACTTCATTTTCTTCTTAACGCATAAAATAAACTCACAAAAATTTATGCGGTTCATTATCTGTTGGAAAAAGTGAACCAATTCAATTATATATCTGGCCTTGTAAGGTAAAAGTTGGTGAAAAAGCGGGCATTCTTATCTCTTTGTCTATTCCAAAAGATGTCATTTAAAAGCCATTTAGAGCTAATAAGGGGTATAGTTCCAGGTAATGAGCCAGTTGTACTTTATAATTTTACTCAAATAAAGCTTTGATTCACCTGTAACATATAGAGTTTTCAGCGGCTTTTCTGGTTCCCAAGTAAAGAAAGCGAAACTTTATCATTGGAACAGCCCATTGATGCAGTTTCATCTTTCCATTTTAAAGCAACGCAAAACTGGCATTTTCTACTCATCGAACCAGGAAGATCCCGTACTTCCGTCCAATCACAGACCGTGGTCGTTTTGAGGAGCTTGGGATTGACGAATCGTAGGCAGGCAGTATTTGTAAAGTACGATTATCAATTTGTTCAATTTTGGCAAACAAATTTTGACTAAGTCTTTTAATTAAGACATCAATAGATTTAATGTTAAGGTCCGAATGAATCACATCATTACGAACGTATCCGGGTGCATTAAGAGCTAAACGAAGGGTCTTATTCTGAAAGGTTTGAAGTTTTAATATATGTGTCTTAGATGCAGCGGCCCACATGGTGCAGGCATACATAAAAATTGGTCGAATAATATAGTATAGTATATATATATAGAATAATATAGTATAGAGATGAGCTTTGTTTTTAATAGACAGACGGCTCTTTCGAGCTAATAAGGGGTATAGTTGGGTTTTGACTATCTTCGCTTTTTTGAGAACATTCTCAATATGAAGACGCCAGATTAATTTTGAATCCAAGGTAACACAAAGGTATTTATACGAATTACACCAGGGAATGTAATCGTCAAAAAGATTTAAGTTAATGGTAGGGTATGAGAGATGGGACTTGTGGAAAATTATAGCAGCACATTTAGCAACATTAATTTTGATTTTCCAGGTAATGAGCCAGAGCTCAAGACTATAGAGATAACTCTGAATTTTTGAAACCAGAAAATCCAGGCGTTTGTGTTGAGCTAATATGGCCGTGTTATCTGCATAAAGAAGCGAGAGTGACACTTGGTAATTTTGGAATGCCATTAATAAAGATATTGAAAATTTGAGGGCCAATAAGGGAGCCCTGTGCTACGCCACTAAGGATTGGACGGGGTTTAGAAATGATAGTATTAACACGTACAGAAAAAGAACGATTAGTGAGATACGAGTTAATAATGTGAATTAATTGAGCAGGAAAACCAAGTCATATGAGCTTGATCATAATACCTATGTGCCAAGTCCTATCAAATGCTTTGGCTATATCAAGGAATAAAGCGCCAGTAAGCATTTTATTGCGGAAGCCTTCATGAATGTACTCGACTGTCCAGAGGAGCTGGTGCGTTGTACAGTGCTTTTTACGGAAACCAAATTGTTCATCAATAAGGATATTTTGATTCCGGAGAAAAACATTCAGGCGTTCGAGCAATATAAACTCGTATATCTTTGATAACGAGGATAGGAGGCTGATAGGTTTGTAATTTTGAAGGCTAGAATGGCATAAGCCAGGTTTTGGAATAGGCACTACAAGTGCACGTTTCCAGCTATCCGGAAAATAGCAATGTAATAACAAAAAGTTAATAATCATTACTATCCAGAAAACAAATTTGGTAGGGAGATATTTAATCATACGATTAGAAATAGAGTCCAATCCGGGTGCTTTACTGAGTTTGAGCCTAGTAATATAATTACTAACCTCGGAAAGTGTGGCATGAGGAAGTTCTCTCGGAAAAGGAGAGTTTAAGAATGTTTCAATATCTTGTTGGAAGGTATTCGCGTTATTTGCAAAAATACCTTCATTATGGAGTGTAAATTGTCTTTGGAGGCTGTCAGCTAAAAGCTCAGCTTTCTCCGTGTCTGTATGAGCCACCACTGCGTCCACAGCTAGGGACGGAATAAATGTTTTCTGTTTGCGTAGTCTGGCAGAAATTTTAAAAATATGTATATCGCCATGAAATCGAGTAAAACTGTTACGTATATTTCCTGACTAAAAAATGTTTGTGAAAGAAGAGCCAAAAGCCGGAAATACTGAAGGATTTTAAATAATAAATTAAATTAAACAATTAAAAATTAACAAAGGCTTAATTAATAAATGTTACGGTTTCACGCCTTAATTACTTAACCGATCATCATGAAATTTTCAAGAAATATTTTTGATATATTAGAAAAGGTTAAAAATGTTTGCGTGGTTTAAGCCACGCACCTGCGCGCGGAGACAAACTTTTACATCGTTTAACTTATCGTTATGAAACTTTCAGCATTTAATGTTTATCCAACGACAATCATTTTAAGCTATAAAACCTATTACATAGCTTAAGTTTCAAAAGATAAGTTACATTTTATACGCTTTTCTAATATATCAAATATACCTTTTCTAATATATCAAAAATATTTCCTGAAAATTTCATGGTGATCGGTTTAGTAATTAAGGCGTGAAAGCGTAATAAACAAACAAACGAACTTTCATTCACATTTATAATATTATTTAAGATAAAAGCGTCTTTATCTTTCATTTTGGCGATTTATTGGCCTTGATTCTGAAAAATGAAAGACAGAACATAAAAATGTTTTGCTTTAATGTTATTTTTTCGAAAAATATAATTTTAATATTTTACCGTTATTTTAATGTTTCTAAAAAGTCAATATATTTATTTAAAAAAATTACAAAATTTGCAAATATCCGAATCAAAACTTCCTAATGTAGACAATTGATCTTAAAATCAATGTTTGCTGTTAAGTTGTTATTACAGTCATTTTGTCGTCGCTTATAACTGTTGATAAATCGCCAAATTTAGAGACGCACAGTAAAAAAAATTCATTCCAAAATGGGAAGTTTTTTTTCCCTCTAATGTAATAAAGAGGAATGGACTGGAACGCTAACTCAAAAACCTGGCAAGAGTTTGCGAATTAAGTACGTGTTTGATGATGAATTGCCAAATTAGATTTATGCAAACTTTAAAATGAAGATATATTATAAAATATCTGATATGGACACCACACGAAGTCCTTGTGCAGCCTGTTAAATTATACACATTTTTTGCTGCATTTCACGTAAAGTTATTTCCTCGAATTTTATTAGAGATGTATTTCTCATTCAATTAATTCAGCTCTCACTTCGCGGAAAAAAAAATCATAAAAACTCAAAATATCTTCATTAAAAACTGCAAAATACGGAACAACACAAAACACCAAATACAGTTAAAAGCAGTAAAAAAAAATGCATTTAAAATTAGATTTTCTACGCAAAAACAAGCAATTCGGTCAGCGGAAAAGAAAACAGATTTTCGATGCACAAAAACTGAAAGTTTACTTTTGAGCCCACTCGACAAAAAGACTGTAGTTATTGCACAAATTGACTTAATTCACTGTTATACTAAGAGTTTCAAATTTAAGCAAATGACGGTCTCCTTAGGCTTAGTATCACTTAAAAACTTTTAAATTGCCGATAATTCTAAAACTATTACATGCAGATTAGCTAAAGGCATAAAAACAACATAATTCAATCACTTTGAAACCAATAAATACCCAATTTACGAACATATAAGAATAAAAACAATGAGCTCACCCAGGCGAGTAACAGAGTGGGTACATAGATATGTATATAGTGTTCTTAGTGAGCAACATAAATTTAAAAGATTATTTACTAATTTTTTTATAAATTCTTTTAGGTGAAGTGGACTATTATTTTGATTAAGTATTATTCGTGACTATGATTTGGCTCTAGCAGAAATTTAACTCATGCTTACTTGGAAGAAAAGTGAAACACACTCACTTATTTAGTTGTTGCTAATTGATGGCAGATTGGTTTATTACCTTTGATAAGTCGATTAATCTACAATAAATGACAATAGCTACTTTTTCAATACTTAAAATTTTTACTTTTCATGTCGGTATTTTTGCGTTTAATCATTTTTCTTCCCAGATTTTTATGTTTTTAAAGCAATAGAGGTTCAGAAAATACTAACTAAATTATTTTTTTTTAATAGTCATGGGTTTAATTAAATTTCTGTTCCTCGGAGATGGTATATGAAAAGATTTCCATTCTGAATTATATATATATATATATATATATACGTTTGGCGCGGTCGATTGCAACGAAAAAGGGAGAAGCACAACTACATGTTATAACAGTCCCGTATACAAAATTTCAACGTTCTAAGGCTACTCGTTTCTGAGTTATGCGAGATACATTCGTACGTATGTACGTACAGAATCCATTTGACAATCCGTTTTGGAAAAAATCAGATGTGGTCACCGCATGCCTTTTTGTACGGCCTATTATACCCATTTTTTGTTGCATTTCATTTAAATTTATGTCCTCTTATTTCATCAGAGATGTATTTCTCATTCAATTAATTCAGTTCTCACTTCGAGTAAGGCAAAAATGCATATAACTCAAAACATCTTCATTAAATTAGCAAAACACAGGTACAATTAAAATAGTTAAAAAAATTTTTTGCAATTAAAATTAGACCTTCTAAGCAAAAACAAGCAATTTGGCCAGCGGATAAGATGGCAGAGTTTTCGGCGCACAAAACTGAAAGTTTACTTACACTCGGTAAAAAGACACTGAAGGTGCAAAAACCGACTTAATTCACTATTCTACTAAGAGTTTGAAATACACTCCAGTCCATAAATTATGGATAATTCGGAGTCACGCGGAAATCGAACTCTAAAATAAATATATCACCTGTAAAATCACTGCACACATCTTCAAGAATCATATACAAATTTCAGGAAGTAACCAGATGACACCGATAGTACGTCACAATGACGAGAATGTAAGAGAGTGATATATAAGGAATATAGGCAAAGAAGTAAAATTGCTCGCAGGTGCTTTATAAGCATTTCAGTGCAATAATCGAATAGTTATGACACAAAGGACGCATTTGGATGATTTTTTACGTGGTAAAATTATCGGCCGTCTGGAATGTGGGCGTACCCAACTGGAAGTATCAGACGAACTTGGAATTGCCCAGAGTGTCATCTCCAGGCTTTGGCAACGATTCCAAGATGATGGTAATGTGAGTAGACGTTACAGCACAGGTCGCCCCAGAGTTACAACGCCGAATAAGGATCGGTATTTGGCAGTTACTGCCAAAAGAAACAGGCGGAGCACAGCCTCAAACCTGTCTCGTCAGCTCTCTTCAGCGACTGGTACGACAATTTCAAGTCAGACTGTGTACAGACGCTTAGGGCAGATTGGTCTATGTGCTCGTAGATATTCTGGGTTCCAGAACTGACCTGCATGTTCAGATTGGAATCATGACAAGCCAAATCTATCGGGACGTTATTCTGGAACAACATGTACGTTTGTTTCGGTGCGCCATGGGCGCACAGTTTGTGTTTATGGATGACATCGCCCGTCTTCAGCGTGCAAACATCGGAAGCGAATGCCTTCAATCGGAGGATATCACACGTATGGACTGGCCAGCATTCTCACCGGACTTGAATCCAGTAGAGAACGTGTGGGACATGCTTGGCCGACGAGTTGCAGCCCGTCAACCTTCTCCTACATGTCATGTCTACCGGAACTTCGGAGAGCATTACTTTTTGAGTGGTGTAATATCCCCCAAGATCAGATCGATAATTTGATACTCAGCATGCCTAGGCATTGTACGGACTGGGTTAGGTTATTCAGTTATGGCAAAGCCCACGTGGGCTATCTGCCTAAGGGGAGGGATGCCTTCGTGGAGGACTTTCTAAGGGAAACTGGCTCGTATACACGTTACACATGGGAAAAACCACGAAAACGCCCATGCAGCCAGCCCGTTCGCGGGATTCGAACCTCGGACCGAACTACCAGTGTTCAGCGTCTTTTACCGCTCGGCCGCTGGTGGGCCTTGTACGGACTGTATTGCATCGTCTGGAAGACATACAATGTATTAACAATCATACCAACCATGTAAAATTGGTTTTTTGTAAATAGTTTTTTTTTTTGTAATTTGCTCCAGGGAGAAAAAATCGCTAAGTTTTTTAATAATATCAAACATATAGCATCTTTTTTTGCTCTTTACCTTTTGTTTAATAAATAAGCTTTACAAATAAGTCAAATTTGTTTTGCTTCTAACTCTCCCTTTGCCTGATTTTGCATTATCCTTAATTTATGGACATGAGTGTATAAACGAATGGCGGTTTCGTTATGCTTAGTAGCATTTAAACAACTTTTAAATTGTTGATAATTCTAAAACTACTGCAGGCAGATTAACTAAAGCCATAAAAAACCTTAACCGGAACATATGAACAACATAATTCAATCCCTTTTAAAGCAAAAGATGCACAATTTACCAAGATATAAGAATAAAAAAAAAAACCTCAGCTCTCCCAGCCGGGTAACAGAGTCAGTATAAATACATATTTGATGCGGCTGATCGCAACCCAAAAATGAAGGTGCAGAACTACATGTTATAGCAGTCCCATATACAAAATTTCAACGTTCTGAGGGTACTCGTTGTTTGAGTTATGCGAGATAAATACATAGGTACGTACGTTACAGACGTCACGAAAAAAATATCTTCTGAATCCATTTGGAAAGAAAGTTCTTCCTTCTGTCTGTGTGTACAAATGTCAAGCAAAAACATAAATTAAATGCATTCGAGAGTGGCCAAAATGTGTATTTTCGTTGAATTTTGATAACCGAAATTTTTCGCGATTACAATACATCCCTTTACTTCCTACAAGGAAGTAAAAATGAATTTCCACTCCTAAGATCGTAAAATTAGAAGTGCCATTAAATAGACGATGAAAGGTGAAGAGACATGCTTTATTTATAGTGACCCTAGGGCAGGACTGGAGTAGTTAAAATTGATTGTGTAAATAAGTGTCTTTCCTTACATTTTGATTGTTCTAATGACGATGTGCACTTCCACAGAATACACCGGCCCTTTTCGAAGCGCCCTATTCACGTCTTTTGTCTATATCCTTGAAGAACTTCGAATTCACTGAAACCAGTGGCTTTATAAAAAATCACAGTATGCTGAAGCACAGCCGTAAGGTCAATGTAAAAGACCAGGAATCTAATAATATTCTTGTTGATAACACTCGTTTTGAAAGTCTAACGATCAACCAATCATGGACTTCGGAAATTTGATTCCGATAAGGTCGATTGTCCTGCAATTTGAAATGGGCCACATTGTTTAAATTTCATATTCATTAAATTTTAATTCACATTTATAATGTCAGTTATAGGAAAGGGATAGAAATGTCAGGTGAGCAAAATTAAGGAATACTTTCAAATTTCGGACAAAATTAACGCCCTATAAGGATCGTTCAAATATCGTAGAATAAATTGTTTGGGATACAAGCCCCATCACAATTTTCTAATAACCATTCTATCTATGTTAGTGTGCCTTAGTATTCCCGCCTGTGCAGTTCATCATTTATTATCCTAGCTTAAATTTTGACTTGCGTGCAGAGGACAGTGTTGAAATTTCTGCATCGCAGAATTATCTTTCGAACATAGAACTCTTACTCACATCGTGCAGGTCGCAAGACTGATTTATTATTCTTCAGTAAGCCAGTTTTCAGGATTCAAAATTTTAAATATCCAGAAGTTAGCTTGGATTTTAAATTAATTCCGTCCTCGCACTAAATAAGTTTACAAACCAAAGTTAAAAATGGATGCGTTCTAGCATCCATTTTAAACTAGTAACAGCAAACTATCCACTGGTAACAAAAATTTATTCTACAAATAAGCTATCAAGGCAATACATACATATGCAAACCCTGTTTGTGGCCGTGATTTATAATAATTTAAAAATGAGCATATCTTTAGAATTTCCGATAGGCAGTCTCGCGGGCTGGAGATAAAAATGTATTTTTTTTCGTACAGTGTTGCCATTCCTCGCTTTCAAATCGTTGAATTTGTTAATCAAATTCTTTAATGTCTGATAAAATATGAAATAAATAATAAAACAACTTTCAAATCAGGGCTTCCAGATGCCCATATTCGGTGGAGGATTACTTATTCAAAATTTGATGGCTCTAAGTGCCGTTGTTTTATCACAATTCGAGAAACGTACATACATTTATGGAGATTATTCATTATTTAATTTCTTTAAATATAATACAGGGCTGTAATATTTGGTGGCAACAGTTTGAAAAGTGAATCAATGCAAAATGACAAAGCGAAATTAATAGCCCTTCTGGGCTAACGCTCTTTGGGCATCATACAGAACAAAAAACTATTTTTCATGATTTGCCAGCCTATGATGTACTTGTTGAATCTTCAGCTAAACAGGCTTGAGCTGCACTACAAAGTGGCTACATCACAACTCCATATCTTAAGCATTCCTCACGATTACAGCAGAGCACCTCTGTAATTTTTACCTCTTTTCATTCCTCGCACTTGTGAATTTTAAATGCAAAATTTAAAATAACTTTTCTTTAGAACATTTGATAATAAATACAGCGCCTCTAAAAAATAATTGGCCATTATAAGCCCAAAAGGCATTAGAACAGAAGGACTATTAATTCCGCTTTGTCATTTTGCATTGATTCACTTTTCAAACTGCTGCCACCAAATAATATAAAAAATTTATTTTCTATTACGCAGGTAATTTCTCTTTTCATTTCCTCTTGACCTGCTTCAATCTTGTCTTGATCAGCCTTCATTTCTTTCTTAGCAAATTCTTCCATCTTTTCTTGAACGGCTCTCATCTTTTCTTGAACGGCTTTCATCTCCCCTTTAACGGAAGTTTGGCTCTTCTTTAGATGCAGCAAAGGCTGCCATAAATTGCCTTAATTGTTCTTCCATTGCTCTTATGAATGGCATTCAAATCCCACTTCTGACACAAAAAATTGTTGCGCGCGTACGGGTTCGTAAAGGATTGAATGCAGAAGTCGTTAAAAAGTTAATAACACTTATTCTTTTCGTAAGAAATAAAATAAAATGCTTAAATATTTCAACAGCAACTTAGCTGAGGTGTTTTAATTCGGCTTTTATAACCTTTTTAATTATTACTAGAATATTCTGGTAAAACCTATTTTCTAGATTTTTCTCGACTTTTGTGGATGGCAACAGCAATTACGAGATATTTATTTATTAAATATTAAATGCACAAGCTCTTTTGTTTTTACTTTTCTGACGTAGCTTTCTCTTCAAAAATCGTATGCGTTGCACAGGAAAATAAAACACTTTTAATTACAATTCTAAATAAATACGAAATCTGTAACAACATAATTAATTATTGAAGACCTTCTTTCCTGTAAAAGCATCAGTGAAGGCGCAATGGCTCAAAACTTATTTGAAATTCTTGACAAGTTTATGACAGAAAATAATTTAGATTGGGAAAAGTGTATCGGTGTGTGTACTGATGGTGCTCGATCAATGTCTGGCAGGTACGTAGGATTGCAAGCCCTTATTCACAGTAAAGCATATCTTGAAACTATTGGAGAAGATTGCGACATTTAGAAGAAAACTGCAATTGTGGATAAGAAAAATTAATGAGGATGGTGGTCAGGACTGTTTCCTCGAATAA
Source organism: Stegodyphus mimosarum (assembly GCA_000611955.2). Taxonomy (NCBI): domain Eukaryota; kingdom Metazoa; phylum Arthropoda; class Arachnida; order Araneae; family Eresidae; genus Stegodyphus; species Stegodyphus mimosarum. The sequence continues at coordinate 166,764 of KK121668.1, read as the reverse complement.
ACACGAGTCTTCTAATGAGCTCGTAGTCTCTCAAAAATTGCTGTCTCTTTTCACGGAACACCTTCGAAGCTCAATGAATGATTTGCAAAATACTTTGTAGAAGAAAATATCGAGAAATATTCGTGGATTCAAAATCCTTTCCATGTTCAAACTCTACCAGAATTCACTTCACAAGAAGAAAATAGTCTCTCTTACGACAGCAACCTCAAAACAAAGTTTGGCTGTTCCGATTTGGTGGAGTTTTGAATAATCATCAAAAATGAATATCCAGCTCTAAGTTCCAAAGCTTTAAGGATTCTTATTCTTTTTGTAACATCATATTTATGCGAAACCGTATTTTCAGCTGTAGCTGTAATAAAGAGCAAATATCTTTTAAAGATCAACGTGGAACAAAAAATGAGAGTGGTTGTGAAGTTTTATCCCTCGCATTGAAAAACTTTGCGGAGATCAGCAAGCTCACCTGTTCCACAAATTTCTTTCCTAGTTTTCTTTAATGATAATAATAATATATTATTGTGTATCAGTTCAACATATACCTATATGAGCCTCAGATTGTGGCTGTTTTCATTTCTGTGCTTGATCACTAGTATCAACATAGAGTCGTATTTTCTATGACACAATGTAGTATGCAGGTTGTAAAGCACAAACCTTGTACAATACTCCTTTACACATGACTAGGGCACCGTGACAAAATGCTAAACCTCTAAGTGCACCGCCAACTGAAAAAGCTTGGGAACCCCTGGTTTAAGTGCGAAGACATGTTATTTAATAAATAAAGGTAACACACAAAATGTTAAAAAAAACGCTCCTTTGAGCGTAATATAAATTCTGAAAGCTTTAAAATTAAAAATTTTTTTTTATTATTTTTTAAGTAATAGGAGAAACGTTTTGCAATAAAATAATAAAGAACACTTTCCTTTTGAATAAATATTTTCTTAGTTATCTCTTTGCTCTAAATAAATTTTAAAAAATAACGTTTTAAGCTAAAAAAACACAAAATTAATTGGACATTTAACTATAATCTCTAACTACAATTGTCTACAATAAATAAAAAACGAAATTTTAAGGAATTAGTTTGGGTAAAGAGGCTAGGCAAAAATCTAAAAATCATTTGTTTTTATAATTCGAATTTTCTTTTTAGAAAATATTCGTTATTTTAGTGTTTTCTTGGAATGGCTTGGTCACGAAAGGAAATATTGTTAGAAACCAGCATATTAATTATTGATTTGCATCAAAACAAAGGGAAACCTATTAGAAAAATTGCCTATTTATGCAATTTAAGTAATTCTACAGGTTTTGATATTATTAAACGTTATAAAAAACAGAATCGTATTCAAAACAAGAGAAAACTTGGAAGAAGTTACTTGATGGAATGAAATGCTTTAATTTAAGGAATATTAAAAAGAATTCAAGACTGAGTGCTCTTAACCTGTTGCGGAACTTCGTGAATAATATGAAATATGTGTAAATCCAGAAACTGTAAGAGTAGTGCGATCTGTAGGATATTCCGCGCGTGCATCAAGAAGAAAATTTTATGTCAGTAAAAAAAAAACCCGAAAACTTCGACTTGCTTTCACAAAATCGATGAAAAGAGACACTCAATTGCTATAAAAAAAGTGTTGGGGTGGAGGAAACCCAAAGAGGAATTGCGAACATGAAACTTGGTATGAAGTGCTAAACACGGCGGAGGAAGAGTTATGGTATGGGGATCTATGGCACATTCCGGTGTTGGTAATATAGAGTTTGTAGGTGGTATTATGGATCAGTATAAGTACTTTGACCTTGAAGCGAAATTTGGCACCGTCAGCGCAAAAACTTAATATACATAAATTCTACCAGGACAATGATGCAAAGCATACTACACACAATGTTAGACTCTGGCAGCTATATAAGTGTCTAGAAGTAATTAAGGCACCATCCGAATCACCAGATCTTAATCCTAGTGAATGTATTTGGCGGGAACTAGAATCGAAAATTCGAAAACAGAGCATATCTTTACGGCAGTAATCGGAAGCAGTGATTCAAGAAGCAAAAACAATGCAAGTTTTTGTCATTTTTGGCTGTTACTAAAAGTGTTCGATTATTTTTGTAAGCATATTTTGCCTTATTAAATAACTATTGATTTTTTTAAATTAATTTTTATTTTTTCGAAAATGTATTTCCAATAAAAATGTTGAATTCATATATAATCAAAATAAAAGCCTTTATCTTAGTTTCTTTATCTTCATTTTATGTTGACTAAAGAATACAAAAATCCAAAGTGTCCGATCATTTTTGTGAGCCACTGTACATAATTCCCCACTGATTAGTACAGACATGAAATCTTTAGGCATCAAAATTTTTATTCTTTTGTACAGCCTGTTTTTTTGGTGCAAATTCTAACAATTTAGTGATGTAGGAGTAAAGGCTTCATGCCTTTGAACCCTGTCATTGCAGTACCACTGGACATCATTAGACAAACAAGAAAATTTAATTTCTTGAACCCAATTAATTGATGTGCAAGAGAAGCACTTTATACGATCTATTAAGTTAATTTCACGAGCTTAGTGGTCCCAGCAATTCTATTGTGTAAAATGACTTTATTAATTAAGGTTTGGATCCATTACCATTTCCTAGAGAGAAGCTCTCATAGGACAAATGTGAAGGTCAAATTCCATTTGCAACATTTTACTCGAGGGCTCAAAATGTTTTGTTCAGTCAATTAGAAGGAAGGCAGAGGATTTTGGGCAGCAATGCAAGCAATGACAGACAGTTAATGCCCGAATCTACACAATTATCAAAGATTGTAAATTAGTATGTAATTTAATTAACTCCTGCATGTGTTAAAAATGTTAAGTTTGTTGTTGAACTTGATAGTACTACTTCAGCTTTCATTAGCATCTACCTTTCCCCATCTATGTCTAATACAAATAAGTTTTTTACCAGAACTAATTCATTAGGTAGAATGTAGCAAACAAGTTCATGTAAATGTTAATTAGGTCTTTCAGCATTAAGTAGCAGGATATTTCGAGCTATAGTCCCACGACAAAAGAATATTGAGCTCTCTGGGACTAACTCCATATTCGAAACGGCGTCTTGTACCGGAAATTCGAATCGGATGATGGGAAGACATTCCGATGGCAGCTGCTACTCCCAAGATCCCGATTCGCACAGTAGTAATCCAAGATCCCAAGATGTCCTTAAAGAACTGCATAGCAGCCCTACAGGAGGTCACTTTGGAATAATGCAGACCTTGCAGAGACTTCGTGAGCGCTTCTACTGGAATAATGCAAAGGGTGACGTGCAAAAGTGGTGCTGATCTTGCGATGCCTGCGCAGGTCAGAAAGGACCGAAGAAACGCAGCCGAAGGAAGCTGCAACGTTACAATATAGGGGCACCTTTTCAACGTGTCGCCTTCAACATCTTAGAATCTCTGCCACGAACTGCTGATGGCAACAAATACATCCTCGTTGTCATTGATTACTTCACCAAGTGGCCTGAAACCTATCCTATTCCTGATGAAGAGGCTGCCACAGTAGCAGAGATGATGATAAGCACTGGATTTCCAGGTTCGGAGTGCCTCTTCAGTTACATTCCGATCAGGGAAGAAATTACCTCAGGTGTAATAAAAAGAACTCTGCAAGCTACTCGGTATTGACAAAACCCAAACGACGCCTTTACATCCCCAGTCGGACCGCATGGTAGGGAGGTTTAATCAAACCATCCTCAATAACATCTCATTAGTGGTTTCCAGAACAGGACTAGGACAAGAAGTTACTACTGTTTTTCCTGTCTTACCGCAGTGCTGTTCACGAGACTACCTGCTATTCCCCATCTCAGATGCTCTTTGGTTGTGACCTTCGTCTGCCATGTGACTTTAGTCGCCCTTCGCATGCACCTTCATCGCCTGAGAAATACATTGAAGATCTTCCTGCCCGGTTTGAAGTAATGCACAACTTTGCACGAAAGCGAGTCAGCTTGACTACGGAGAGGATGAAAACCCGATACGACACCAGAGGTACAGAATATCGTTTCAACGAGAGACAAGGTGTGGTTGTGGAATCCAACTCGCCAAAAAGGTCTTTCTCCAAAACTACAATCACCTTGGGATGGTCTGTACACAGTCCTAAGCAGGCTGAACGACGTCATGGTTCGGATCCGTAAGTCATCGAACTCTTAAGCCTAAAGTCGTCCATTACGTCAGGTTAGCTCCTTGCTATGGCCATGGTACGTAGTGTATATAATTGTTAATAGTATAAGAACATGCTCCTTTTTGTATTTAGCATTTGATTTGCTGAAAGTTACTTATTGCAATTATTGTTTATTTTGTTATTGTAATGTAATGTTCTTTATTGCATTGGTGCTTTAGTTGTAAGTTTGGCTTCCTGTCTAGGGATTGTACTGCCCGGGATGTTTAGTCCTTGAGAAGGGGGCAGTGTTACGGATTTCATATCTATTTAGGGTTGTAATTAAAATTCCTTCATTTTCCCATGCAACGCAGATGATTTTTGAAGAGAAAGCTACATAGGAAAATTAAAAATAAAAGAGTGCGTGCGTTTAATAAAGTAGTACCTCTTAATTGCTGTTGCCATCCACAAAAATCAAGGTTTTACTAGAATATTCTAGTGAATAATTAAAAAGCTTATAAAAGCCGAATTAAAACACCTCATCTCAGTTGTAGCTGTTTTAAGTGAACTGCTGTTTGTTTACTTAATGCTGTAGCGAATTCGCTGCGAGATTAAATTAACTTTATCTGTTTTGAATTGAATACTGTTTAACGTTTCAGATATTGTACGAATATCTCTGAGGAAATATTTCAGTATTTTGTTTTATTTCGTGTGAAAAGAATAAATTTTATTAACTCTTGAACAACTTGTGCATTCAATCCATTACAAACGCGTATGCACGCATCAATATATTTGATGCATGACTCAATGTTTTTCACAGCAGGTGGTGATGTAGAATGATTCTATCTGTATGATCTTTAATTACATGACTTCACACCGAGAGCTTTTGTTTTATTCAGAATTAAAGTATAAACTTAGCTGAAGTATAAACTCACCTTTGATAAGAATATATTTACTTTATTTTCCAAATAGAGTTTTAAATGTTAGAAGTTACTATCAATATTTTAAACACCACTTGCTTGATCATATGAATATATTTTTATTTTTTTTAACAATCAAAGTCTACATTTTGGATTCAAAATGTATTATCTTTTCCAATTTTTTTCGTTTTTACTTTGCACTTTAAAAAAAAAGTTTGTATAAGAATTTTTCATTACCAACAACACTTTCAGGTTCACTTGCATAAATAACAAACTGGAAATCCACACTTTTTAATATAACTTTATTTTTGTAAGCAGATGAAGGCACAATCCTAGTTATGAAGAAATTTATCAACTATGACAAGAACTGTTAAGAAACAGTTGAGGGAAATGAAGATGAAATGAATGCTGCAAATCAGTACAAAAAAACTAATCTCCGCAAGATTCTAGTTTTTTTTTTTTTGTGTGTGTGTGATAATATTAAAATCACATGGCAATAATGATGAAATAAGAAATAATAGTCTTGAAGATGGGAGAGATTATTATGAGAAGATATAAAATATTCTAACTTTCAAACTCAGAATATCAGGATTGATGCAAATTAATTTAATTGCAATTTTAATTTGTATTTTAGAATCATTAATTGATCATTTCGTACGCTATGCACTCATTCGTCTAACATTTTTGGCACGCATGGCGTCTAGTTGATAAACAATTAAAACTGGAAATAATCAGAAAGTTTGAATAAGAGCATTAATTGAAATTTAGACTTTTTTTTTTTTTTTAATTTATAGAAAAATTAAAAAAGAAGTGACAATTTCTTGCTATTCCCTCAAATATCTACTTAGACTAACAGTTGATTGAATAAGACTGCAGAACATTAGTAGTTCAGCCCTAATTCTAATCCCACATCAGCTGCATTGGGATATCAACTTACAAAAGTTAAAATTTAAAAATATAGATTATAATTACATAATCATGCATACATTGAAAATTAAGTTTCCAAAGGTTAAATTTTTTTCATTTTTAACACAAAATCATACTTATTAATTTCTTTCCGCCAAACCAATTCTATCATGTATCTATAATAAAAAACTTAAAATTATTGGGTACTGTTTTTCACAAGAATGTGTACATCTGCTTGCAAAATATATCTATATACCTAATTACATACATTTTCAAGTACAACTTAAACTTAATTAAAACATCCAATTTAATTTTTTGTTGTAATATTCATTTCTTTTAAATATTTGATTACTAAAATCTTGTACTTAATGTTTACTTTTGCATCAAAAGCATAAAGAAAGCGATTAGTAATTATCATAAGAACTTTGTATTCCAGATTGTCTGTGAATTTAGAAACAAATTTTCAGAAAATTTCCTATTTTTTATATATTCTGTCACTATTTGATTCAGTACATATGTAACTGATAGTGTTCATAACATGTAGCAAGGATTGATTGATAGCGATTCAATCTTGAGGACTGCTTTAATGAGGAAGTACCATTATTTCTTACATACTAACAAAAATTAATTGTAACTAACTATTTCTTACTATGTATATACTTGAATTAAAACTAATGTCACAATGCTGAACACTTCTTTATAAACTGATTCCTTCCCCCTATTCAATTCCAGCTCATCAAAATTTTTAAAAAAATGATGGTGAACCACCAATTATTCACCATTCAATTTCCACTTGATTTTATTTCTTATTTTGAATTTCAAAACAACACTTTTCTTGTTTTTAATCATAAACATAGCACATTAAAAAATTATTAGTATATTAAGTATTTCAAAGGCCTTATCAGTTTTTATAATATTTTTTTGTTTAGCCAAAACACCTCCCTATTTGTGTATACATTTTACATTATTCTCATAAATGAAAAGTTCCTAAATTATATATAAACTGAAAAAACTAGGGGCAAATTATGCAAAGGGGAAATGTATGTGAATAAACACTATAGCTAGTTAAGAAAGGAAGCGCCCACCCACAACTGCAAATAAATAAATATATGAGGTAAAAATTAGAAATTGTATTCTTTATTGGCAAATTAGTTTATTTTTACATATACATCTGAAAGCTGATTATGGAATTTGTACTCAGTAAAACTATATGCATAATACTTAACATTTTACACCAAACAAAATAAAAATGTGTTACAAAGTATCAAATATATCCTTTAGAAAATCACATGATACTTAATGCCTAATTATATACAGATACAATTTATACAACAAAAATATGAAATCATACACATATGCATCAATTTTCAAATACCTTGCCCTGAATTTTACATGAAATAAAAACATGCAATGGAATATATACACTTTAAAATATTTACATTAGAGCAGCTGACAGGCACTGATGGCCAAAGTGCCTGATACTGCAATAAAAATGAGCCCCATTGTAATGAATTTGCATTGAATGCAAAACCATTATATAAATATATGGGGATAAAATGCTTTTGCATTATATGCAATCCCATACTAAATCAAATCTAAAAGATTCAGTAAATGATCTAAGAATGCTCACACCAAATTCTCCTAAAGTGTGCATAAAAATAGGGGACTTTAAATGCAAGGTATTTGTAAACCTAACGAGCAAACGAGTTACAAATGGAATAGCTTCTTTAAAATTTCAAAATTGCAAATGATAGTGTGTTTTTTTCGGGGGGGGGGAGAGAAGGTTAAAATAAAGCAATGCTAATGACTACCAGTCAATAACAGAAAATGTAAAATTTTTATTACATCAAAACTAACTAGAAAACAACTATAAAATGATTACAAGATGTGAGATTCTTACTTGAAGCTATAATTATTTATATTCCTGATAACAGTTTGAGATTTAAGATCATTTGCTTACATAACATATAAATTCTTTCCATGTGCAGCCAAAATAAATACCAAGTCAATTTTCATCAGATCAACATTACATATCATTAGACCATATACAAAATGCAAAAATAATCAAAACAAAAAATTTTTCTACATGAGAACTGGATGCTGATATACTCCAATCAAAACCAAAATTTTTTTATCTGCTGAGTTTTAATTCCTTTGATTTTTGCCATGGTCATCACACATTCTCACTTTTACACAGTATTTCCACAAACAGGAATTTCAGTATTTTTTTTTTTTTTTACATTTCAAGGAACGAAATTTATCATAAAAATAATTCATATCTACTTCTAAATTAATATATGCTCCTATATGAAATAAAAATGGAGATTATACCTTAAAATTTCAGTAGAAGAGATTCCCATCTGCACAAAAGAATTGGCAAATTTAAGCTAATCTCTAGGCTTATAAACTTGCTGAGTAATCATAAGTTTGTCCCATGTAACTAATCCCAGAAGTATTTTTTATAATGAATGAAATGTGCTACATATCAGATTGAGCAATCATACCCTCTAATGCAGAGAATCTGGAAAAGCTATAAAGTTATGCTATCTTAAGCCATTCACTTAACCATTTGCTATAATGGGAAATCAGTTTTGGTTGCTTACATTCAGACTTAACAGTTGGATTACATTTGCAATGTAGTTTACTTCTTAAAATGTGGGTATGTTTCTAAAATATAAAGTTATAAGTTGTAATGAGTAACATATTAACTGGCATAATCTTTATGATTGACTATGCTCCTGAAGAAGTATGGAGTACTACATTCCTTTAATACTTTGTCACCTTTGCTATATTAGGAAGCTGTTATAAGATATTATGCACTACTATGTATGGGCTATGGGCTACATGCACCACAATCAATCTGATTAACAGAACAAGAATTAACATCAATCATGGTCTGTGAAAAAAATCCCAAGGAAACAAATGCTCATATACACAGAACTAGCTTTTTAGATGGTTAAGTAAGTCATGGCTGATTAGTGGCCTGTTAGTTGCATGCAAAACATGTCTTTTTTCTGAGCATTGTGGGTAAGTTCTTTAAAAAAAAAAAAAAAGAATCCAATTCAGCTTTTTCAATTCCTGAATTGGATTTTCTTAAGGCTTTACCTTGTTTAGTTAATGACTTAATTTCAGCCCAGTCCCTTCCAATGGTTTTAAAATTCTATTAACTTAATTTTTTAATTTTATTAATATTTTTGCCAATAGATGGTGCTACCTTTTGTTTCACTTTATTGTTCAATATAAATATGACCATTATGCCCACTGTTTGCTAAGGGTTTTCATTTGTACAATCAATGCCTCCCTCTTTGGAGATTTATTTCAAGAAAATTCACTGTCATGAGCTCAAGGTGCACCATCTCAACTGAGCGGGGACACGCAACACCAAATGTGTGATATTCTCAGCTAATAGAAGAACTAGGAACTACTTTCCAGTTTTGCAGATTTCTTTGCTCCTGATGAAGAGGGACCTGTACCTGTTTGTCCTGGAAATTGATTGAGATCTTGACTTAAATCTATGCCTAACTCAAGGTTGTGCTACTAATTTTACAAATTAAACTGACTCTTGAAGGTATAGAACTCAGTTGCCATATGTTTCAGAAATGTGATTTTTTAAGGTTAATTTTTATCTAGATTGATTCCAAAGTATTTTACAGAAAAGACTTGCTATATTTTCAAATTGCTAGAATAGTATCTTGGATTGATATACCTAATAATATACTTTTAAACTCCTGGAATGATAAAATAAAACATGTTTTTATCTTAAACTTCCATATTTTGGGAGTTCACTATATTAACAAAACACTGTAGTTTATTAAAGAATGTGTTATGAAAACAATGTTGTCTGCATAGGATACTATAATACCATCAAGCAAAGAGATAAATTATTTTTGAGTGCACTTGAGTCACAAATGTTTAGGTTAACAGCACAACTCCTACTCAGTCATGTGTGTAATTTTTATTTCCATAAAAATGGAAAAAGTTTCAATTAAAAAGACTGGAGGGGGGAAGAGGAAAGAAAATTGCCTCAAAAGAGATTGCTTCTCAGATTCTTTCTCTAACACATGACCAGCAATATGCTGTTGGCAATAGTTTTAATAAATGTAATACGTTTGTTGAAAAGCAGAATGAATTTATAACAAAACAAATGAAAATTTTTGTAGCATAGTTTTTTTCTTTTAATTATTTCTTTAAAAATATTGCTTGTGCATAAATTTTCTTGTAAATACAAAAATAACATAAAAAAAAATCAAACACAGCTTCAAAAAATAAATCATTTCAAGAGTTCAATCTATGGCTTTGCCTATGTGTACACATTTTTATCACTTGGCCACAGAACACTTTGAACTTATGTAGCAAGTCATTTCAGAAAATTTTTGGTTTCATTATCTTGTTTATTTTAGAGAAACAATTTTGTAAATGCAGAGCAATTAATGTCCCCTATAACAATATGGAGTTCAGGATTATGTCAACTGTCTCAAAAGTAAATGCTCCCACACTGTACGAAAAAGAGTTTTGAAATAATATTTACACCATACCATAGCTACAAAATCATCAACACTTAGTTTACAAATACAACAGCTGCCCTTTTGCATTTTTAAACAAAGAGTTTTACAAATCTATTGGATAAAATAACTCAGTCATTGCTTGATGGAAACAGGTTTATGTAATTTATCACTCAGCCAAATAAACACTATATACCCATAATTTTAATATGATCACTTATTCATTACAACAGCCTCTTCATTTAACTGTACTAGTACTTGCACGAGGAAAAACAACACTGGAATCTATATATGCTGATGGATGGAAAAGTTCATCTTTTTGATCAGCCATATACCTAAGGGGGGAAATTTCTATCATTCATTTGGTTTCATAACTAATATATGTAACATTTCTTATTTTTTGTGGAAGAGGTTATATATTTAAGATAAAAAATGAAAATCAAAACACTAATTTGCAGCAGTCCCTTAACTCTCCATTTTAATTTGGTTATTTATGCCCTAAAATAATAACTGCTTTAATAATTCTCTCTAAACTGCCCAATTTCAAAATTAATCCAAGTATTATTTTTAGGTCAGAAAGAGAAAATAACCAAACTACAATGGAGAGCTAACAGACTACTGGAAATTAAAGTTTGTATTTCGATTTGCATGTTTTTCATATTACATACACAAGGAAGAAAACAAAAGTGAAATGTCATGCAGGACAGTTCTGAGGAGAAAAAAGACACATTTAATAAAAAATACAATAAAACTGAAGAGAATACCAACGTATTACATATATATGATTAATTCAGATTAAGCATTAATTCAGATCTATTAAGTAAGAAAAATACTTATCATGAAAATAACAACATAAAATCATATTAATATTAGAATATGGGTTAAGTCGCTTAGCTTGTGCACCAAACACTTGAAGCAAGTTACACTCTTAAAATAGCCATAAGAGCCTCGACAGAATAACCCACGAGTAATTTATAGCATGTGCCAAAAGACGCCCGACAAAATGTCTTTCAAAAGCAAATCATTATTGCAATAATGCATAACAATACTTATGGCTTTTACACATAAATGTCAAAATAGCCCAAGGTGCTCGACAAAAGCCTCCAAGAAATAGACCAAGACTACCTACAGCCTTTATCTAAAACCACCCCCAAAAGACTAAAAATTCAACTTCTGAATATTTATTAAAAAGAAAGTTTAAGAACATAATCAGTACATTTTGACTGTAATAATAATAACTTGCTCTTTTGAAACTTATTTTAAGAAATATATATAATATATTCAAAGTCAAAAACTTACATTTCAAGATTACGTGCAATGCTATTATGAAGCAAGTCCATGTATTCCATGCTAGTGTATCTCTCCACTAATGCTTCCAGGCGCTGACTGAATTGTACGTTTTGATTGCAATAATAATAACTTGTTCTCTTATAATACCTGATATTTATTCATTATGTAATCACCCCAAGATAACTATTTTCATCATGACCATTATGGCAAATAATTACTATTGCCAGTAATAGTAATTATTTTCTCTTTTTTAATAAATGATATTAACATATTGCTCTGAAAATATCCTTGTGTATTTTTTAATTAAATGATAATTACTTACTCTTGAAAGCCATTTTGTTGGCGTTATTTTGGCAAGGGCTGTTCCATCACCTAGGTTGTTTTGTAGAGGCTCTTATGGTTTGGGCTATTTTGATGGGTCATGATGAAGCAGTATTGCAGTAGTATTGTAATTTTTCAGCTTGCATAAATTACATTATAATAAATTAACAAGTAGCAGAATTCAAAATTTTTTCATTCCTCATACTGTGAACTTTGAGAACTGAATGGAACAAGAATTTTTAGGTCAACAGCTTTCTAATTATGCTATTATTATACATATTTTTCAATGACAGAAATTTTTCTCTCATTCCCTACATTAAATATTTGTTTGTGGTCGTATAGTGAGTATGCTTTCTTTATTATGATAGACTACTCTCATCAGAGTGATATTCGCATTATAAAATAAAAAATTATGATCAGAAATCATATTCACACTTGATCATCAAAATTACACAAATCAAAATATGCAGTTAATTACTTTATAATTTTCTGTTTTTTCCTTTAAATGTTCCATATATGAAGCAATTTCTTGGGAAACCTGATATCCTTTATTTTGTCTCATCTATGCATTTCATTATATACTGTTGTGTTTGTTCGGTTTTGTAATGGATTGAATGCACACAGAACCAATGATATGTTGATAAAATTTATATTACCAAAAGAAACACTTTATAGTTCTGGAACTTTCCACAAAAATAATTGTACAACTCTTCTCAGTATCATAGAATACAATCAGTAGTTACACTTGCTAAACACAATGCAAAACATACCTAAAGAGCGAAACTCACATAGAGATATCCCAATACTCCAAAGTTGATTCTGAAATGAAAAACTGAGAACTGATGCTCTATATAGTTTTACCCTGGCCACCTAGAAAACTCTAGTACCTTCCATTAACAATACTGGAAGGCATATGAGGGCCGTATATGGTTACAGTTACACACAGAGATCAATTACATTTGTTACAATACCATTACAGCCATACTGGAACCGGACAAAAATGCCGTCAAATGGTCACCACGTTTGGTGACTTTTGGTGATTTGTTGCCAAGTTTGGTGACAAAATTTAGTCACCAAAACCATCACTAGCTTGTGATTACGTTACCAATTTAGCGAGATAGCCATTACTCAATGTTAAAAAGACTTGTCCCTGTAATCTTATTTTGCCGGCAAAGCCTTGCTGCTTTGGAATTTTCATGTTACACAAAAGATACTACAGTTTTAAAGATAACTTTACTAAAATTACTTACACATATACAAAAATTCATAAGAATACAGCTGCAAATTATGCTCATAGCTGTTGTGACAAACTGTAACAGCAAATGAATCATTACGAAAACAACCACCTGGTTATTATTAGAGACTTCCTGTTTTGGACTAACTTAAAGAAACTCATTTTTAGAGCCAGCGATTCGGCCAGGAAGAATGTCCTGAAGGCTAATGGGTCTTTATCCCCTAATGCTTTAATGCTTTTATGATGCCTCACGGCTGTTCTCTGCTCTTTTGTGAGAAGAGACGAAGCAGTGGAGTTGGATGAACATGTAGTCAGAAAGACTGTGGGAAACTCGTTCTTTCCCTTCTGTAAGCTATAGCCATGTAACAATTTACGCTATTTATCCATTATTTAATCACGAATGAATTTGTTGTTGAGTTTTAAATAAATTTTAAAAAGACAATCCTGTCTTGCTATATTTCCATAAAAGCTCGGAAACGTTACACTGTATTTACTAATTCTTTCCCTTTTTCCGACTTCACAAGATGTCAGTCTCCCCTACTTTACAATTAAATTCTTTTATGTGGTAGATTTCATGTTCAAATTTCACCAGTACTGCATCATGTATTTTTATTTGAAAGTTTGAATTTAGTGGCAAAGCTATGAGAATAACACTTTGTGTTTATAATTTTTTGCAACTACTTCAAAACACTATATTTCACTTACAGAAAGTTCAGATTTTGCATAACTGAATGGCTTTGTTTACTTTTTATTCTGAGGGAGCAGAAGGGAAAAGGTAGAAATATTCTACGCCCAAACACAGAACCATAATAGTAATATTTGTACATATAGAAGACAGTAATTTTTAAATCTAGACCTTTTCATGAAGACAGAAAGTTTGTTATGTTAGATTTCCACATATATACTTCAATTCCTCTTTATTATAAGCAAAATTATGCCCTTTGAGCTCCAGCCCCTCCATACAGTAAGTAATACAGTTTTATAATTAAATATATATTTTCAATTTACAATAACAAGCACCTACAAAATATTACATACAGAATTGCAATAACAACTTGACAACAAAAATAACTTAAATACTTACAATAAAAAGCTGTCCAGTATATTTAACAATGGTTCAAGCTTCCTCTGAGATATACTCATTTTTGATATAAAATCGGGCAGCTTCACTGTAAAAGATATAAAAAATGTACTTGTCATGAAAAGAGTCATAAAATTAATTTATGAAATCCAATTCTTTACTACAATGGAATGAATTCCTCTGATTTTAAAAAATTTATTTTTTATTACAGTACAATTTCAATTACTCAGATCACCTTTCCAAGCCAAATAAAATTAAGCTTCTTATAAATTTATACTTTTTTAACTGCTGAATTAAATACCATGAAAAGATACTACTCTAAGCTGTAGTTTCTTTTCTTCACCTCTTTTTTAACAAGCTATTAAATTAATCAAAAGTGTAAGACACCTTTTTTTTTTTTTTAATGGTTGTGCATTTGTCAGCTACACATTTTCAACAAATTAAGGCCATTCAGCCATCAAGATGACTCATATAATACTCACACTTCAATTTCAGAACTGGATATAAATATGCAGCCTAATATTTGGGTAAAATATGGCCTACAGATATTATTAAAAACAATCACATATTTATATTAGCCTACTTTCAGAAAAACTGTTTAGTCACAATAAATATTCCCTTTAAAAAAAAACTGAACATGACAAAGTTGTGCCAGTTTTTTCTCCGCATGAGGAATTTTGTCTTATAGTTTGCATTTTAACATAAGTCAATTACTTTCTATATTTTAATACATCTACCCCTTCTTTTTATTCACTTATTATTATTGATATCAAAGTAGCATTTTCAAAGTTTAATATTTTCTCAACTATACACTCTTTATTGAAATTTTATATTAAACCTAAAGAGATGTTTTTTTTAACATTTTGTGTTTTTACCTTTACTTATTAAATATCATGTTCTTCACACTTAAACTATATAATTCAATTCAGCAGCAGTATCACAAAATAATTTTAAAAAAGAAAATCTTTAAAATTTCCGCTACACAGTCTCACGCGCTGGAGATTCTGGCAAATTGCCTCTTTGGACTAATAATAATTCTTTCTTTTGCATTACATTAAGACACATTTAGCCACCCCTTCCCCCAAAAAAATTTTTTGGATTTTTTAATACTTTCACTGGCAGTCATAAGTAATATTTAGTATATTACAGCATTTCTAAATATTACACAAAGTCAGAACTATAACAACAAGTTCTATAACAGAAAACATTTTTGAATTTTAAAAGTGGGCAAAATTCAACATCAGATTAACCTTAGTTTTATAGAAAAACTCCGCACATATTTAGGATCCTCACCCAAATACGCAAATATGCTAAAAATATCAAGTTTTTTTTTTTCTTTCTTTTTTTTTTAAATGACACACTTTTCTTCTACCTTTTATATCAGTAATTCATTGAAAAGCAAATCTGTCTGAATTAAAACAGTCACATTAGGAGTATACTCTTGAAGGCATTTTGAAGAACACATACGCTCAATTTATATGAATAGAGCCACAGAATTACCAAGACAAATTCATGGATGTATAAAAATTTGTATTATTTTAAGGAAACATAAACATGTTCTGTATAAATAGTAGTGTTAAAATTTTAACACTACTATTTATATAGAATGTGTTAATATATTTATATATAAATAAATATTTAAAATTGGCTATGATACAAATTATAATTATTATATTAATAAAGTCCATTATTGCATATAAAGTGAGCAAAAGATTTGATGTTAAAAAAGTACTTTTAAATGTAGACAATACACATGCAGATAACCAAAACATTACTGCAGAATCTATTTCTCTCCAAACCTTTTTAATGATCCTCAGCTTGGCCATCTGACTCAGCCTTAAAGTTAGCAAAAAATGAGTTTATACATAAACAGTATAATTGTTTTTGTACTGATGCAATATTGTGTTCAATACTCTAACAGTAAAATCTCAAAATTATTTAATTCAATAAAAATTTACTGCTGTAAATGTTTTGCTGATGCTTCACTACTATAGTGAAAAGTAATAAAACAAACCATTAATATTTTCTTTCTCTAGTACAGAGGCTGTTTGCACATTTTTTAGACAGTTTCCATTGTATTAATAGAAATATTTTACCTTAAGTTTTTGTATTTTAAATGTTCTATCTGATCCTAAAAGTTTTATGATTTAAATCGTCTATTTTATTACTCTTATTCTTCACTACCTTTATGCACCGTAATTTGAGACAATAAAAGCCTTCTGCAATATCGGAAGAGTTATTTTATCCCATTGTTCTCGAACAGCTTTCCAAAATCTAAAGAGGTTGTAGGTCAACATTTGAATAACCTGCTTTTTTTAAAGTCCAAAAGTGCAAAAATACATTGGTGATATATCAGGAAATTTAGTAAGGATATGAGTGAAGGGTATGGCCTTGAATCCTGTTTCTTTTTCCAAGATATTTACTGAGTAGATTTTGATGAAGATTTTAACATGTCCTGCTTGCTTTGTCTTAATGCAATTCTACTGATTGATCACACTGTGTATAAACAAAAGGTATTTAATATTTGAGAACAGAGTATAAAATACGTTTTTCTCCACTCTCTTTATTTTTAATTTGCCGTTATATGAAAAACCAAGAGCAATCATAAATCCATTTGAAAAACTTTTTTAGATTCTTTGAACCCTATTTTAAGATTCCCCCCCTTTGATGATAATAAATGGTTCTCTTTTTATTTCAGTCATTTAAGCACAGCTAAGATTCATCTACCGTGACAATAGTTTTCCATTTTTGTCTGGATAAATGTTTCTCACAAAGAATTCCACAGCGCATTCTGCGTTCAGTTAAAGATGATGCACATAATGCTTTTTCACCTAAGATTTAAGGTTTAAATCAACATTAATCACTTTGTTTTCAGTTGACACTGAGCATTTTAATAATTTTCCAACTGCCATTTGATTTGATGGATTTCCCCCCATTAAAGATCTTACCTTTGCAACATTCAAAACATTCCGTTCGTACCTTGGATATGTATTTGGAACAATTTTTCTACTTGAAGCCAAACTTTGATTTCAAAAACCTATGTCGTTTACGGCATTTTTTAACAACTAGATAAGAACAATTTTCTTTGGAAAAAGCACAAACTTAGCTTTCTATCCAATGCTTCTTTAAAAGTACCATTCTGCATGAAAACAAAATTATCAAGTAGCAGATGAGAATTTATACTTTAAGAAATATAGCTGCAGTTAAAAAAATTTCAAAGCAGTTGATTTTTTTATAGCAAAGCAAAATCATTTAAAAAATGTACAAACAGCCTATATATATATATCAAGCTCATATAATAAAAGGCTATAATACTCTTACATTCTTTTCAAAAATAGCAGTTGCTTTTGGTGATTTTATTATTACATGTGCGCAGACACACAAACAAGCATATATAATCAGAACAGAGTTTGTACACATTTTTGCACATGGAAATTAAGAACTTTTAAGGCCAATCAATGAAAAAAAAAATTAAGGACCTATCAAGCAAATAGGAACTGTATAAACTAAAGCAATTATCTATATCTGAACTTCACTTTTGTAATTTGTAAAAATAAATCTAAGTAGGATGCATTATTATTAAACTTAATTACAAAACAAATTCAAGAATGAAATTTTCATAAATTTTCCAAGCAATTAGCAGTAAATTATAAAATTTCTTGAAACGATTATATTTTAAACTTATAACAGTTCCATGTACACTGAAGTACCACTGAATTAGGGATAGCAAAGGCTATGCAAATTGTGTAGCGCTGTAAATCATTTACGCACAAGTGAGGGCACTGTGGTAACCATATATAGTACGTACTGTGGTTGTTCTGAATTAGCTGTTGGAATTGCCAGCATGGGTAAACTGCCTGATTTAGATGCCTTCGATCACGGACAAATCGTAGGTGCTTGATGCATAGGCCATTCAATTTTCAAAATCGTCAGACAGCTAGGATTTTCAATGTCAACAGTTTCAAGAGAATAACAAGAATGCATGGATGGTGGACAAAAAAAAAACTAGCGATCGGGCAAACAACAAAGGACAATTAGCCTTGACAGTGCGTGGTGAGAGATGGCTCAGGCGTATTGTACGTAGTCAGCGAAACCAAACATTAGCTCAAATTACCACCCAGTTGAATGATGGTGCCAGTCATACAGTCAATAAACAGACTGTGCGATGTTCGCTTCACCGCATGGGTTTCCGGAGGTGTCGACCTACGAGAGTACCATTGCTTAACTCTTGCCATCGGGCTGCATGTCTTGCCTAAGCAAGACAGCACAGAGACTGGAGTGTAGAGGACTGGAAACGAGTATCATGGAGTGATGAGTCTCGATTTTGACTACTTAATGCCAACGGGAGGCTGAGAATATGGCATCAGGCTCATGAAGCCACGGATCCTACATGCCAGGTTGGAGCTGTACAAGGTCATTGTGGCACAATCATGGTCTGGGGTGTTTTTTCATAGCACTTTTTGGGATTTTTGGTACATGTACCAACCTTCCTCAGTGCAATTCGGTACATAGAGTTTCTGGGTGATCACCTCCATTTCATTTATGCTGTTCTGTTATCCGCACGGTAATGGTGTTCTCCAACAGGATAATTGAACCTCTCCCAAGCGGTGGTTGGCTACTGGCTGGTTGGTTGAGCATTCCTCTGACTTTTCTGTCATAAATTGGCTACTAGAAGCCCAGACTTAAATCCTATTGAGCATTTTTGGGATGTTTTGGAACAAGGCGTGAAAGGCCATCACACAGCACCAACGAACCTTACTGAATTATGGACAGCTCTAGCCAATATTTGGCATGCCATTCCTGTGGAACATTTCCAGAAATTTGTTGAATCTATGCCTAATCGTGTGGCAGCGTTATCAAGGCCAGAGGAGGCCCAACTCGTTACTAGGTAGGTATCCCTACTTCAGTGTATTTTAAAGACAATTAGTGGCTTTTTACTTAAAATTTACTAACAGTTAGCTTTATAATGATTCCTTCTTTTATGCCTCATTTTATCATATACTCGCTCAGTTCTACTATACTTTGCTCATACATATGCAAATTTTATGTCAAGTGGCATAAATTAAATCATGATGTAAAACAATAATCAGCATGATTCAACAAGTCTGGTTGTTGCCACTACAGCTGCTTGCTTAGACACAAAGAGTTTCTGATCAGAACAGACACAAACACCTGAAATTGGTATTGTTGATTAAGTGTTAAAAGTTAGCTACGCTTTGTCTGATCCAGTTAGTTTCTGAAACAAGTTTGCATAGATTTGCTGAAGTTATAATGCAGTTCATATACAGTACTTAACATAAAGTTCCAATAAGACACTGAAGCATCAACGATGATAGGTTATTTTGTATTACTTCAAGCCTCATTACCTGTCAGGAATAAAGTTTTATGTTATTTTTTACATTTTTGTATTGTATCTTGCATTCATAATAAGGTTTTAGTTTATGTGATTACAGCAAAGCCTCAAAGGCTATATGCCTAAGGAGTGAACTTTCTAAGGGAAACTGGCTCGTATTCATGGTACACATGGGGAAAACCATGAAAACGCCCATGCAGCCAGTCCATTAGTGGGATTCAACCTCACACTGAACTACCAGTGTTCAGCAACTTGACTGCTCGGCTGCTGGTGGGCTTGCATTTACAGTAAAGATTAAGGAAAGAATGTAACTCAATATGTAGAGATAACTTCTAATCGCAGCTAGATAGAAATAATTAAATTACATAGTTAGATACCCTTAGTCATAACAGATCTACATGGTTACAATTACAATTTTTTTTTTATTTCTAAAAAAACGTCATTAAAAAAGAACTAAGAAACTTTTACAGCAGTTATAATTTATCATATCCATTCTAAAATGATATATAACAATACATTAAAAGCTACAAATACAAGCTGTATTGTTATGTTGTTGTTATCTATGTTATTGTTGTTGCTACAAAACATTTATGTTTTTTGTAGCAACAATAAAATGTTCATGTGTCTTTTTAATTTGCAAATTTTCCAGATATTTTAACTAATTTGCATTTTTTTCCTTCTCTTTAGCATCTTTCCTAAGTTTATTTCTTTCAATAAATAAATCAATGTTCTCAGTAGTCTCAGCTTCATCTTTTAATTTGTTAATGTTCCAACAATGTACCTTTGAGAAATAACTTTCTTTATAAAATCAATTTCTTTTGCAATGAATTTCCTTTTAGAATTTTCAGATTTAATTAAAGATTTCTGTTACTTTAAAGAATTGCTTGTACTTAGAAGGTATAGAAAAAACTGTTAATTTTATTTCTTTAATAATATGAGAATTGGAGAATAAATACTAAATTATATAACGCTGGCACCACAGGCAATGTTACAGAATTCAGTGAAGCACCAAGCAACAAAATTTAGGGCAGGCACTGACATATGTATGATGCACTGAGATATATATGATGATTAATGATTATTTTAATTAACTATCGGTTTTCAATTTCTTTTCTTTCTTTGATTGCTTCAATGCTTGTGTCTAGTTGAAAGATACGAAAATGTAAGGAAGATAAACATGTTAAGAGAAAGACTTCTGAGATTAAAAGCAGAAAATTCAAATAATTTTGCTTCAATTTTCTTCCAAAAATTCTCCAATAGATAAGAAATTCATCACCAATTTCTCATAAAACATGCCCATTACATGTTAATGCCATAATATGATACATCAGTATGTATACATTAAGAAATAAAAATAGAGAGCCAAACATGTGTTTACATGTAAAAAATTGTTGTCATAGAAACGGAAACTTTCCGGTAGACTGAACATGTTCAAATGTAAGAGGAAATATTTTAATGTTATTAAATTTTTTTTAAAAAATATATTACCAATAAATTAATAACTTCCTAAACCAACAAATTAAAATTTAAAAAATAAATTTATCTGAAAATTGACAAAACAATGATAAGCTGCCAAACTTAGCAAACCACAGTAAAAGAAAAAATTCAAACTCCTGAAAAGGGAATAACCTGTTTTTGATATAATAAAGAGAAAGAATTCAAGCACTTTAATTAATAAGATGTAGTTACAAATTACCACACTAGCATAATTTTTAGTTTCTTCACAAAAATAGCACAATTTCTAAAAACGAATTTCATGTTTAAGATTGCAAAACTAAGCACTTTTTTAAAAATTATGAAAAAATTTACAAAAGTAGGTATATATGACATTACTGTCCATTTCTTGTTTCACTGTTTCTAAAGTTATGCACAAAAAAATAAACTTTATATTTTGCATGATATTTACTACTTTTTAAATTATTTCATATTTTGAAATAAAATTTTTAATATATATATTAAAAAGAAAAGTTAATTTTACAGATGATTGTGTTTGGCAACATTCAATCTACTAGGTAAGAAACAATTATATGATTATTACTAAACATAGTAGTGACAATAACAAAGCACTACTATTAAACACAGCATATAATAATTTTCATAACTGGCACACCCAAATGAAATTAACTGATTTTTAAGCTCAAAACTGCACAAATTTTAAAAACCAAGTTTTATTATTTAATGTAGATATATGAAACTTATTTTCATCTGTGCTATTTAAAAACATTAATAATAAAGTAATTAATAAGCTCAATGTGCATGCATATCAATGAAGAGAAGCAATAGTTACCAAAAAGTCTTAATAGATGCTGAGCTCCATATATTAAAGATGGTGCAGCAGGTATTTGATCATAAAGTTGTTGCGGCAACATGCGCCAAGATAATACTTCTTGTAATAAGCCAGAATTATTAATTAAATGATACTGCTGGTCTTCTAATATAGGACTAGACATAGTTGAATGTGTAGATGAGTTAGACGAACTGATGCAGTTAGATGCTAATGACAGTGATGGAGGGGCTTGGCTATAACGATGACCTGACGTTGAACAGTTTGATACAGTTTTCTCACTTGCAGTAGGCCGTACTGCCGGTGGGATAAATGTTGAATTAGATATCTGTGGGGGAGAATTCTGTATGGATTTTCTTGTTATTCGCAGAGGATTTGTGGGCTCCAGTACTGGTTCTGGTTCAGACTGGGCAAATGAACAGTCTGTTTTCATTTGAACTGGTGGTTCTGTATTTGAATTAGTTTCTTCATTGGCAACAGGCTTTTGCTTATCACTTGATCTTAATATTCTTGTGCAAGAGTTCTTTGGTCTTCCTCCTAAATAAATAAATAAAGGTTGAATTACAAACTTTATACTTCATTTTTGCACACACAAACGAATTCACTTCATAAAAACATACTAGTTGGCTTCTTGAGAGATTTTTCCTTGTCTGTTGTCAACTGAATTTGAGGTCTGAGATCCAGATTTCCATTTACTTCAGCTTTTGGGGATTGGCTACCTTTCACTGGTTGATGTCTCAAGCTCAATCTAGCTCTCTGAGGTCGATTCTGAACAGAAGATTCTATTTCAGTTTTAGATGACAGATCTTTATTTGTAACAAGTGAATTATCAGCTACAATATTATTATCATCATTTTCTGACTTTATTGATGGCTTCTGTTCAATCTTAACTGCATCCCTAAAATAAAAGAATTTAAAAACCAAGAATCAATAAAGTAAATTTCACATTACAAAGAAATTTTAAAGCTAAAAGCCTGATAACTTCAAATGGAAGAGAACTACACCAACGTAAAATTTAAAATTGGGCAGGAAAAAAAAAATACCAAAAGAGGTAAGATTTTAAGGCCTGCCCAAAAGGGCTTTTTCAGAGTTTAATATGGTTTATCTGAGATGAGATTATCAATAGAGATGGTTCAGGTAGAATAGTGAAAAATTTTATAATATATTAGATGATAGTGAATATATATTTAAACTAGCATAGAAACATTATTTACTTTCTCTCTATTTGAAAAGTGAAAAAATATATAACATAATGCTATAAAAATATTTAATTAGATATGTCATGAATTAAATGCCTTTTTTGTTTACATGAATCAGATTGACAAGCACTTAAGAATTGCATCTACTGATTTTAAATAACTAAGTTTGCTAATCAATAATAGACAATAAATTTGAAAGACAAATGTCTTACATTCTACCACATGGCTAGAGACTTGAATAAGAAGTGAAACAAAGCCTTGTTGGACAACAGAAAACTGTGTTTAGATTAACAACCCTTTGGACTGAAAAAAAGTGAGCTTCTGAAGAAGAGGGATTTGTGCCTGATTGCCCTCGAAATTGATATAGTTTTATTAAATATATGCTAAACGATCGGCAATTTTTTTGCCTAACATTAAAAGCCTGATAACTGTAATGCAAACTATATTTATAGCCCCCCCCAACTTTAATTAAGCACCAAAAAATATTTTATATAAAATTAAAATTTTTTAATGAATTCATTTTACAATAAAAGTTTTCTTGTTTATGTGAGCTCAAACAAAATAGTCACTAATTCATTGCTAATTTTTATTCCTCTATTGAATCTGTGCGTACTTGTTTGCATTTTATGATAACCAAAGAGATTGCAACTAGTTAGATTAAAAAAAAAAAAAAAAAGACAATATCAGAATTAAACAGTAGTTTTCTCAGCTAAAATTAATTGGAAAATTCTTAGTATGCCTTAATTTCAAAACAGCACAGCATAGTGTCACCCATGATCACAACAACATTTGTAGAATGGTAAAAAACTGCTATGAGTTTCACCTGCATATACAGTTTAAAGCATACATCAGGGGTCCCCAACCTTTTTGTCCCTAAGAGCACATTCTACAATATCTGCTGGATGGCAGGCACCATTTACTTTTTCAAGGTGAATTTATAGTTGGATAGAGTTGGATACATGCACATAAAAGAGAGATCAGCCACATTTCGCTTTATGCTGATATCTGTGTTGGACACAGTTTCTATTTCATTAAAAGTGAGAAAACTTTCACATAGAATTTTATTGAAAACTAAAGCATTTTTATAGTGATCGCAACATGGTGGGAACACGTTAAACAATTAGTGATGGTGCCCACGGGCATAGGGTTGGGAACCCCTGGCATACATTGTAATAAAAATTGTTACTTCCTTGTTAAAGCATAAGGCTTTGGTGACACCTAAAATTTGCAAATTACATTCACAAGAACAAATTTGCCAATTTCAGCGACTAAATGCAGTGGCCACTTTAAAAAGGAAGTACCAAATCTTAAAATTGGAAGTACTAAGTGACATATATAAAGTGGCATGTAACTGTTTCTTTAAATAATTTTAAATATAGCATTTGGAACCACATGTCCCTCTATGTGTTAAGAAATTTTCCATATATAAATAAAGTAAATCAGTCGCGGGCTTCATTCAATCAGAGTACAGCTGATGAAATATGAATAAATTTTCCATTCAAAAAGTGTTACTACATGAAATTATTTATTAAAGATATTAATAAAGAAAAGAAGAAAAAAGGAATTAAAATAAAGAATCAAACAGAACATTCAATCACTTAACATGATAAGTTCACAGATACTTCAATCACTTTTATGAAAAAATATATATAAAGTACTTTTCTTCTCTCTTTTTATAAATTTGAATAGAAAAATTATGACAATTATTCTAAAGTTTTGTTAACAACATTCTGTTAAACTATTTTACATCACAGAAGTTATAATATGTATATATATAGAGAGAGAGACACACACACACAGACATATATATAATAAAAAAAAACTGTTAAAACTAGTTTATTATCATAAATCAACCTATTCTGAGCATTTGACGATTTCTGTTTTCAAAGCATAGTTTGTAAATCAATTATATACATCTAATTTTTCTCCACCCAAAATTAATACACACTATACAGTACAAAAGTCCAAAATCTGGACATCCGATATATCTGAAATGATTCTTAAAATCTGTACCTCCTAATCACCAGCAATTTTTTTAGGGGGGGGGTGCTTTATGCATATGCGTTTGATATTTTTTCATAATAAAACATGCACAGTCCTGATTCTTAATTTCAATTCAGCACAAAATAAAATGTAGGAAAGATTGAAGAAACAATTTATTGACGTAAATCTATATGATCAATAATTCGGCTCTGTAGCTTTGTTTGGCATACATCTCAAAGCGAAACATTCTACACCAGCAACGACGAACCTTTTTGAGAAGTGGGTCAAATTTTGTTCACTTTTTCTTTAAATACTAGCTCCTGAGTCATGAAGTCAGGGGCACCGCTTGGAAGGGAGGTAATAAAGGTACCAATAACTTAGAAACACCGAAATTTTGTTAACAAAAACTTGACAGTTGATCCTTTCTTTTTTTGCTCTAACTTTTAAAATCCTCTAAAAATGGATACTATTCCTTTTTGTTTCTACAACTTTTCCAAGTGAAGAGCAAGAAATAAAGGTTGAGGTGAAAAAATTTATATGTCGAACATCAAACCTAAATGTCATCATAGCAACGATCTTGTTTAAGTTGTGTTCTAATTGAAAGTGCCAGAAGTTTTTAATTTCTTGTGAGTTTTTATTTTAGTTCTGTCCTCGAATTAAATCCTTTGTTTAAAAGTAAAATTTTGATTTGAATTTTCTCCTAAGGTATTTTATTATTTCATTTACATTTTCAATTCTTTAAATAGAGCTTTGTTTATTTAAAAGTAAAATAATAATAATTAGAAGAGGGTAGCCACTCAAACTGTGGAATGAAATTCTCTGACTTTTCCAAATGTGTTTTAAGAAAATTTCATTTTATCCGCGTAGTGCGCATTGGCTGTGCTGAGAGGTAAATTAATTATGGTACCACTTGAAAGCATAAAAATCTGCCAATTACATATGATTATATATAATCCCCAAAGCATTAATAAGTATTATAACTATAGTAGGAGTTGTTTTCTCCACTGAAGATTGAGATTAGAATCTGCCCAATCTGGATTAAAAAATGTCTTTTTTTGCAGCTAAATGAAAGAAAGAAATCTATTTAATGATATTTTAAAATAAATTCAGGTATTTCATATTTATTTAGCAACATACATAAGCAAAATATATGAGCATTAAATTTCGTGATTAGTATGTCAGCATACTGCTAAAATTATTATGCCAGAGAAAATTGCCTAAAATTTGAAATATTATTCACTAATAATAAATAAATTTAGAGGGAAGAAGCAATATTAAATTATATGAATAACAATTAGAATAAAGTCAATTACTTAAAAACTCAATTACAATAATCAACGAATTTTTGGCGAATATATTAAATGTTAGATTAGATGATTGATTACTATTTTATTATTTTACTGCAAAACGACAAATAAGGGCTTTATTAAAACAGGGGGGAAGACTTTTTAAAGATTTTGCGGTAAAATCCTAGTGTATTCTATGCCCTTGGCATGATTTCGAAAACTGTAGCCAACACTAAAATGACCCCTCATCATAATGCTGCCAAATCCCACATGTGCCGTTACTAGGATTTAAACCAATTTTGTTTTATACGAGAATGGGAAGGTATTTTCTTTCGTTCAACATGCACATTCGAGTCTCTTGATACTCGAGGTTACTGAAACTTGCTTTGCCTTTCTAAAAGACTATATGATTGGAGCTCCGAAAATTGGCTCTACGCCAGCTACTTCAATGATGCTCACGCGAAACATAATTCACCAAGAAAGTGATCGCTTCCAGCATTGGCACAAAACTCGCTTTTTGGGGGATCGCTGTATGAACTTCTCTCACTTTTCCTGATATTGACTAAAATATTTAAATTCCCCGATTTTTTGGTCAATTTCCAAATTACCTCACTTTTTCCGTTTTCCAGGTAGTGTAGCAACCCTGTTAGAAATTTCTTCATTTTTCCTTGCTTTGGGGAAGAGGCAGAATTTTCGGGTGAACTATTATAATTAAAATAGATTTAAAAGGTTCATCGGCTAGCTCTAGATACAAAAAAGCAAGGATTTTTCTGGAAGAGAGATTTCAATGTTCCTCCTCCTGACAAAGTGGCGATGAAGTTGACTGAATTCTTCTTCTATTTTTCTTAAATTTCGTTGATTTTTTTAACTTGAGTATTGCTTGTTTGAAGTGTTTTGGTTTTAACATTGTTAAATTCTTTTATGCATTTATAGGATTATTTGAAAGTTATTACCTATGAATTTCAATTTTTGGTCATTTTGAAAAATTGATTCTAAATTTTGTTACTTTATGTCTTTATAAAACAGGGAGAGGGAGATGAAAAAATTAAAAGCCCACATAACATGTATCAGATAACCAAGAAAGTTCATGCAGTTTTTGAGAACAATTACTTTTGCCATGGTAGTGCAGTCAAATTGATTCTGATGATGTCTATGTTTACATTCCTTTTAAACCTTATTCAGTAGACAGTTGTTCAGTGCATTGCATGTTTCTCTATCGGTTTCGTAGGAAGCAAAATCTTGAAAAGAACATGTCAGTGGGAAATGAGATTTTAAGGCCAACTTTGCCTTAATAGAACAAATTAGGAAACAAAGCTGCAGAGGCTGTTAGAAGAATGCTCTATGCTTGGAGAAGTGTCTGCTCAAAAGTGGTTCAGTCAATTTTTTTCCAAAGACAAGAGCCTTGAAGACAAGCCTCTTTTTGCTCATCCATCCACCTTCAACAAAATCCAGCTGGAGGAGAAGTCAAGCAAAATCCTTATCAAACCTGCCAGAAGCTTGCACACAGGTTTTGAGCATCTGACGAAACCATTCAATCACATTTGCATAAACTTGGAAGGACATGGAAACTAAGCAAATGGGTTCCTCATGCCCTGTCCGAGGAGAACAAGCTTCAGTGGTTGAACATCTGCTTGTTGTTGCTGCCATGCCATAATAAAGCCTCATTCCCGGACCAAATTTTGACGTGCGACGAAAACTAGATCATGTATAATAACCAGAAGAGGAGACATTAGTCATTCACCAGAAGAAGGTAATTATGTCTGCTTGGTTTACCAGTGCTGGCATAGTCCACTATGAATACCTAGAAAGCGGAAGAATCATAACAGTTGAGATCTATTTATGGCTACAAAGAGTTTCAGCAGCACAACACCAGAAGCAGCCAGTACTGGTCAACAGATGAGGAGTTCTTCTGCACAATACTGCCAGAACTTATATGGCAAAAAGGACCAAAGAGGTGATAAAAACATTGGGTTGAGAAGTTCAGCTTCGGTCACCGTTCCCCGGACATCACTCCAACGGGACTATTACCTGTTTGTGGGAACAGCAGTTCCGAAAACACAATGATATCACAAAAGGCTGTATCACAATTTTTGGATTTCAGAAAAAGGATTTTTTATAAAGGTCATTTATAAGCTTGCGCCTCATTGGGAACAAGTAATTGAAGCCAAATTGGGTTATTTCAAAGAATAAAATGGGTGTTCAGGACTTTTATGGGCCGTTTTTGATGAGTGGCGAAAATCCTACTAACTTTCTTGGTTACCTGGCATATTAAAATAAATAAAATAAAAATACATACTTTTTAATATTACTGATTGGAGCACACGTAGTTCCAACTGTGTAAAAATGCTTTTTCTCTTGGCGGTAGAGGAGGATATGTGGCAAGGTAAAATCAAAATATACCCGTATACCATCCATTGCTTCTTTACAGAGATTTAATCTATAAATAAAATATATGGCTTCAAATACTGGCAATAATCTTAAGTCTTTAAAACATTTTTCCATATACTACAGGCATACATTCTTAGTACATAAGAAAATATTTAAAAAACCTGGTAATTTAAGATGGTGACCACCTTTACATTTTCTTAAATTCTACACTAATCTGCACAAAACTTTCAGATAATGCTACATCTTCTCTTTAAAAAAGGTATTTTTAAAGTTAATTTTTCATATTAAGTTTTAATTACTCAAATGTTAATGACATAATTTTGGTTCTTTTTTATTGATCAAGATGTCAAAATGTTGGTTATAAAATAGAAACAGTAGAAATATAAATTACTGATACCACAGAAAAGCACTTCAGAATTATTACTTTGTACTTAAAGAATAAATTAAAACATGTTAAAAAACCCAATATAAAAAGTAGTAATTTATATTATTTAAAAGCAAATCCAGGCATACCACTAATGTAAATTAAAGTTATTTAAGAGTTAGGGGAATGACAAACAGGTTGCAAACGTTTGAAAATATCAACAAAACACAGTTATCAGTGCTGGCAATTTATAAAAATGAATTTTATTAACTCTCAAAAAACACAAATTACATTTATCTTTAACAATTTTTATGCATTACACAGATTTCAATATCCTTAACTTTTATAGATTTTACCCCCAATGATATCATGCATACATGTTTCAGTCCCTTTCCTAATTTAAAAAACTGAAATGACAAAATTGACATTTTAATCAAATTCAGCACTTTGTAAAGTTGCCACCTAACTTAAAGAGCAAAATACTTTATTGCGTAATTAATAATTGAGAGTTTTCCTTTACTTCACAAAAGTATGGATAGTAGCAATATAGATAAAGAAATAACACAGATATGGCTTATGTATGAAACCTTCTAACAACAAGAAAACACTCCAATAAAGTTAAAAAAATTAAGCTATTATTACATATATGATTTATTTTCAATAATTTAAAATTTGCATTCAGATTACATCAGTTAATACAAACAACATAGTAAATGCAATGCTGAGTGTTACAGACAATTTTAAAAACATTAAAGTCTTGCAATAGCTACCCATATTATAAAATTTTATTGATAAATAAAAACAAACTATTTAATAAAGTATAAAAGGAGAAAAATAATTTATCATATAGTTTAATGGGAACAAGAGATTAAATAATTCTCTTCACAAAATATAGCTACAATTTCATGTCATGAAAATCAAAGTGTGGAACACCATTGATAAGCTTATAAAGATAACAGCATATACTTTTAACAATGCAGTTTGATTATTAAAGTTTGTTATTTAGGCACCCTTGATTTTGTGAAGAGAATTATTTAATCTGATTAAAGTATGATAAATTCTTTTTTCCCACTTAGTTTTTAATTATTTTAAGGATTTTAAATAAAAACTTACTTTATAAAAGATTTTCTTTACTTTCATATTTTTAGCCTCAACAATATGTTATAGATCAAATTATTCAATTCAAAAATCAAATCTCAACAATTACATAATCTCTTTTTTCCCACAATGCCAAGTGGTCAGGTGGGAAAATAAATAAAATCCAGCACTCAATTATCTGGGTGGGGGGGGGAGAAAGCCCTATGGTAAAAATTTAGGAGATTTTTTTCTGTTCATTTAAAAGAGTTTATTCTATAACAATTTTAAAAAATTTAAATAAATTTTTTGATGTTAGAATCTTTTCTTTAAAATGAAATGCAGAGAAAAATGAGTATATAAACTTGTGAAATGGAAACATTTAAAATTAATGAAGTAGACTTCATTGCAAATAGCCTTAAACAATAATCAGTCCTTTTTCTTTCAAGGGAGGGAATTAATAAAATGAGATGAATCATAAAATGAAAAATCTACACCAAAAAAGGGGAGAGAAAGAATTCTAGTAAAACAATAAAAGAGTGTTATAGTAAATTAAATTTCTTTGCAAGTAATTCTTTGCAGCAAGAGGATTGAGATTAATAAATAAGTAAATAAAATTAATGCAAGAGAAACCAACATGGCAGCATGAAAAGTAGTGTATGTAATGAGATTATAATTTTAAAACTAATGTTTCCAATGATAATCCAATTAATAGAGTACAAAGAGTTTGCGAATCATCAGTGAAAATTTCAAAATTTTGCAAAATAACAGACATAAAAAAATATAAAAATCCAAGGAATTTTCAATTCTTCCATAAATAATAATATAAAAAAATACGTTAAAAGTTTCATTTAATATTTTTTTCCTCCACTCTATCCACTGATGCAAATAATAAAATCCTTTAATTTTCAGTTTGTTTGTTAAATGAAAATACATGCAAAAAATCATTTTAACATTAAATTTTAAGAAAACCTGATTCAAATTTTGAAAAACTCAGCATTATACTGTCATCTAGAAGCAATGTATATATAAAATTCTAACTCAACGCCTTATCAAGAAGCAGTTTAAAAACTGACGACACACTTTTAACCATAATGATAAATACCTAAGTGAGTGTGAGTGAGTCAGAGTAGTCCTTAGACTGAGCTAAATAAAAGCTTATAATAAAGCATACCTTTTTCAAGAACCATTACAAAAGTTCTAGTTGAATCTATAGCAACAGTAAACAACATTAAAAAGCATAAACAGCAAAAGAAATCAGTCAATTCAATTCACAATCATGACGTCATTATTCGCAATGGCTTATGGCTGGGTAAAAAGATGGTGACCATCTCAATGTGTCCTGCAGATGAAACTCCTTTGTGTCTCCTTTTCCCCCCTCTTGCTAACTGCAGCTGTGCATAGAAGCATTACATGTTAATGGGGCTTTTTGAGCTATGAACGCCAGAATCACTAATAATATTGGCCAACCCATTTTTAAAGGGTTCCACTGTGCTGCAACTAAAGCTTCCTCAACATGCTTGGTTTTCAAACTCATAAACACATCAGTAAATAAATAAGGGCCATTGAAATTTTCTTTTTTTGGGGGGGGGCACGGGGAATTTTTTAAACACAGATGATAACTTATCATCTTCCAGCTGCTTTTAGTTATGCCATTACGTTTTTTCAACAAAGTTAGTGATCCTGTTATAAATTAGCTATTTTATTCTAATAATTTTCTTTGAAATTTAAGAAAAAACATTACAATTTTTTTAATTAAAAAAATTACGTTTTATCAGTGCAATTGTAAAGGATAACATTTACAGTTGCTTGGACATGTTTGATTCTACATATGTGGAAAGCATAATATTGCATTATGCTACAGTATAATGCTGTATTATGCTTTCCAAGTATGTACACAAAATTAATTTAATAAATAATTCTAGCTTATGTTGCAATGTTAAAAATGCCTTTAATTATATAAATGCTATAAAAGTTTTTAAACCTCATTGCAAATTATCATTAAGAAGTATGCACAATTCTTCAATGAGGTCCGTCTCATTTTGTAAAATGTTTGTTATAATTTGAAAGCTAAAATGCCTAATAAAAGCTATGTTAAAACAGTTATCCTTTTTGGAAAATGTTCAGCATGGCTGTTCATATTTTTTGCGTAAAAACTATACTTTTGGAAGCAGATTATAATTTTTTAAAACATCCTGACACTACTTTGATACATTTTTAAGAACTAATAAAATTTGTTCTAAACAATTTAAAATATTAAAAATTAATCTTTTTGGGAGGATTACTTAATATACAGAAGAAATACATGAAAAGCAGTGGTAACTTTCTCACTAGCATAACCACTCTCAAAGAAAATTTAGTATGTCATGATTCATGTATTTATTAAAGTGACAAACTAAAATATACCATACTAAAAACATACACTTGTGCATCAGAATTTACAACCTGACTATATTGGATTACGAAATTTCATACATAGTATAGTGCTTCCTTAATAAGTCTGATAATTTTTTAAAGTCTTTTTTTTTTTTTAATTATACATGAAACGCTCACTGTTCCACTTACAAAAGATAAGATTTTTTTTAAAGAAAACCTAAAATTTACCATAAATTTTCAACAAAGCTTATTGCTACTGTAGCTCTTACTTCAATTAGAAAATCATTTAAACAAAGATATCAGAAATTACAGAAAATATACTAAATATGTACAATGGAAAGTCCTAAATCCAGATTCATTGGAACTTCAGCATACCTGCATTTTGGATTATTCTAGATATTAGATCATCAGCTTAAACCTAGTAAGATGACAAAATATAAATTTAATAATACAAAATTTAAAAAAAAAAAAAAAAAAAAAAAAAAAGCATTGATCTTAAGAGAAGCCTTTTTTTCTGTTGTTGTTGCTGTTTGTTTTTTGTAACAAAAGGCTCAGTATTACTTTATTAAACATTTCTTTCAATCTAACTTCCCGCCCACCACCACTAATCCTCTCTCTTTAATACTATACTGGGACATAATTTCTTTTTCAGTTACAAAGTTCCACTGCTCAAGTTCTGCGTTGAGAATTTAGTTGATGTGTTGAGAATTCAGACTAAATAATCTGTCAATAAAATTTTTTTCAGTTTCAACAACCTATCACTTTCTTCATTATCGGTTAGCAACATTTTTACCATATGTTAACTGACTGATGATTATGGCATATCATCAAAATGAAGAAGCTTCTATATATAATTTTCGATACACTTCTGTTAATCAGGACTGGATGCAGAAGTGTATGTATGTATGCACATATGTATGTAGGTACGTGCGTATATATGCGTGTATACACAGACACATACATATGTACACATACATACATATATTCCTAGACTCGATCCTGATAACAGAATAGAACGTAATTTTCATTCATTAATGTTTCTCCACATTTCTTCACTAATTCCATTTATTGAAAAATTTTGCTTTTTGTATGCGATATCTGGAAACCTTCAAATTTGCAGCTATCATCATAATCATCCTCACCATAAAATACGGTAGCTGGCCATAAATTATGGCAGGTACTTTTTGCTAGAGACACATCCTCCCATGCTCTTCTGATGCTCCACACAGGAGATTTTATGTTAAAATATTAAAAAAATCTTGAATGCTCTTGCCACTGTTCAGGGAATTTAGCATAGATTATAAAAAGGCTACTTTATATTTTCATTTCAATGCATGCAGTATTCCTATTATCCATAGGTTGAACTATGAATGTACAACTTGGGCATATCATCTTTCACTAAATCTTTAAGTGAATCATGAACCGAACAGTTTTCTATAAGCAGGAAAATTTTTGCATTATCAGGTAAACCAAACAATTTCACATGTTGCTGAGCCTCAGGTGTAAAATGATTTTTCATTAACGTTTGCATCATCTGTGCCTTTTATTTGCATGACAGATAACGGCAGAAATCTTTACTCCTTTAAATGCTTGAGGTAGTATATTTTTTCTGATTATGAAAAGTTTCCACTTGTACATGCTAGCTCTAGTGCCAGTTCTGGGCTTTTCTTAATAACAAATCAGTTATTCTTATTTCAAATCGTACTTTGACCTATGAGTATCATTAACAAAATCTGTTTTTTGAACCTGGTAAGAAATTTTTGTTAAATTTCTCCTCCTCAAAACACTCAACACTTTGCAGCAGTGTTAGCTGAAACTTATAGCCAAGCATAATGTCATCATAAAAGATTACCTCTGCTCTCTGGTATTCAATTAATAATATTTAAAAAAAATGCTTAGGCAATGCTATGTGAGTCATTTATAAAGTTCCCACACAGTGATAAAAGCAAAAATAAGGGGCAATGATTTACCAGGTTGGTTTCAGGGATATATATTACTGACAGGTGTAAAATCAACAATATTTTGGTTTGAGATGTATGCCAAACAAACAGCCACAGAACAAAATTACTGACCATACAGATTTATGCTAATAAATGATCGCTTCTTCAATAAGGAGGCATTTTATTTAGTGAAAAGGAATTAAGAATAAGGACTGTTCACATGCTTTAGTCTTAAAAATAAGTACATAAAAAATAAAATTCAAATGCATAAGCATGTGTGCACTCCCCCTCAAAAAAGTTTCTGGTCGTTCAAAAGGTTAGATTTTTACAAATCACCATATACATCCAGATTTTGGACTTTGTAGTTATTTTACACAATAGCCAAGAGTTATTCCAAATGGCTCGATACTTACAACTGTATACGTTTCTGGGAAATGTCAAATATCTATCACTTATTTAGCTCTCCCATTACCAAACGTGATGCTCATGGTGCATCACAAGGTGCAACCAAATTGCACTCATCAGGAAGGGGAAGTTTTTCCCCAATTTTGATGGAGAACACATCACAAGACAGAAGTAAAGGCCTCCCACATCTCTTCCCAAACTATTAAACCTCAAGAGGATTGGCTTGCCAATAGTTCAAGTAACTTTATTTCACACACATTATATATATTTAAGCATTTAAACCTTCTCCTGGATTTGAATCAGAGCAATGATATGGCAGCTAGACTCATTAACCACTATACCAATCACTGCAACTACTAACTTGACAATTAAGACTAGAAATGAAAGAATAAATTCAGATGTATTATTATAAATAACTATCTACATACTTGCTTTGCACATCTTCAGGCATAAACTGTTTGCCATTCTTAGAATTTTTCGGTGGTGATGCACATAATAAGTTTGCAGCTAAATGTTTGACATATGCTTCTAAAATATCAATCACATTGGGTTGACAAGGTAATTTTACAAACTGAAAGATAAAATGTTTTGTATAAAAACTGATGCATTACTGTTACAGCAAGAATAACTTTAAAAAAAATCTTAGTTACATAATAATATCTTTTACTAAAATGAATATGCAGATTAAAAGTAACAAAATCAATGCTTGAAAATTGTTGCTGTCATATTCATTAATTCTTTAGGGAAGTTTCTTCAACATGTATTTACTTAAGAAATACAAATAGCAAATTTTATAAGAAATAATTTTTACCTCTTTAAAAATTTCCCAATACATACAGATATCTATGAAATTCATAACATTAATTTTAAAAACAAAAACTTAGACAGTTATAATGAATTATTACTTGTTATAATCAGAATGGTATTCAAAATATCTTTACATATGTAAAAACAATGATACTGCATAAAGTAATCAATCAGTATGATTAACTTCTTCACTGGAATGAGCAAAAAACAAATTTAATCACCACTATTCATTTTAATTTGAGCTTTTACTTCTGTATTTATAGAAACAAAAAGTTTTATGTGGTACCAAAGTATCAACAGGAAAAATCTTAGAAGGAGACAGCTATTGGTCACTTGGAAGTAGGACAGGCTATTACAGAAGTGGCAGATGGCTGAGTAGTTGAAGATAATTTCAGCTCCCAAAGAGAAATTTAAATACTTTGAAATTATTGCTATGAACCCAAGAAAAAATTACAGAAGGACAACATCTGCTCCTCAAGATTGGTTTCTGTTAGCAACTACCCACAGCAACAAAAATTCGACTGTTAGGCAACTGAATTGACAGCTTGTATTTGCCAATCGAACTTTTATTATCATAACAAAATATGTATAGAAAGCTTACTGAGAAAGACTTTCATATTAGAAAACAAATGAATTGTACTTCTGACATCATGCCAAAAAACAGTTTTTCTGAATCGACATAGAAAATGTTTTATAACAATGAGCTGAAATCTGACAATGTGCCTGTATGACAAGCTGAGATTGAGTTTAGCATTCAGATTATAAATGCAAACATGTATATAATGTACATCTGGATCAAATCAAGAATACTGAATAGTCTTACCAACATTAAGAAATATGAGTATAAATGACAGTACGGATCTGATGGTATGAAAAGGAATAATAATAAATGTATTCCTTTGCAGAAGCTTTACAGATGTTCTGTGTTTGCCCAGCAGGGTAAACACAGTCTTGAAATACTGCATAAAACTTTTCAGAAGTGTATACGGATCTTTCTTTTCTCCACTAATGACACATTCCATGTCCAGCAAATGAACAGTTAATGAATTTTTTGAAATCAAAGGCACTGAGTGAATAAATTGGCCAGTTAAATCTTCTCCCCCAATTTACATCTCATAGAGAACTTCAAGAATGTTTTTAGAATAGCTGTTACATGGCAAAATTCTTTTCTTAGAGATCTCAGTGCCTTAACGATCATACAGATATTATTAACCACCTTCAGAGTATAAAATAACATTGTAATAAATCTGCATGAATTAGGGAAGATGGCATTTGTTGTTGATGTCCAACATCTGCATCTATTTCTGAGGTATTCAATTTTTTCTAAAACTTTTTATCAGATATTACTTCAGTATCATTTGCTTTATAGCATCATACTTAATGCATTCATATTCAATTTTCTGTTTGCACTAATATACAATAAAAGTCGAACTATCCAGCATTCAACTACTAATTGGAAAATGTTTATAATTTCGGTTTCTTCTTCTTTTTAAACAGCCCTTTTAAAAAATTGAACAAATGGGAGACTTGTTAAGTGAAAAGACAGTATATGTAAGACTCTTGAAATCCCTCTGATATCTCCTAAAATATGAAGAGAATTACATGGCTCTCTATCCAAAGACAGACTTCTTCCCTCTGTAATGTTCTAGCTAAAATACAATAGTGGTAGTACTAGAACTGTGTAGCAAATATTCGCTAAGTTCTTGTATGCGTAAATAACAATTCCAAAGACAGGTTAAAATATCCTTTTAACTGAACTCAAATAGCTTCACATATAACCCCTCCAAGGTACAAGAAGCCAACACTTTCGGCTTGGGCACAAGAAGTGTAATGGGTGTTGAAGAAGCCAACACTTTCAGCTTGAACTTAAAATAGGAAATTCAAAATTAAACTAAAGCTCAGCAGAATAAGCAACTTAAGCTACACAGTAGTTAGCGTTGATCTAAAAATTGGTGTAGATTAATGGGCATATAATTAACATGGCCGTTACCCATAGAACATGACCGAAAAGCAGAACACGCTCTAACTGAAGTACCTCAGATCTCAGCTTAAATAGTAGTTTCTACCTTGTCTGCACAAAGCATAAAACTCAAAACTCATTATGATAGGAAAGCATAAGTAGGAAAATGAGGAAGTAAAGGAAAGGCTATCTTGAAATAAAATAACTATTAGAAATTTTCACATTTAAAAAATATATGTGTAACCATTAATTTTTTATGGAATAGAAATAAGTAGCAATAGAAAAGGTTGTAAAAAATGTTTCAGTTATTGGAAGGGGGACAATATATATAAGATTGCCCTGGTATAGTTTCAGGGGGACTATGATTTCAGACTTTGAGAAAAATAATGAAACTGAACTTTTAATTAGTGAAGATGAAATTCTCTAGATCTAAGAATTCTAATAAAACTCTGAATAATGTAAATTCTATAAAATTATGTATTGCAACAGAATTAGATGAACTGTTTGTACCAAGTATGTTTACGGAAAATGCATGTTTAAAGTACGGTTTATTTTCTAAAAATATTCTACATGGTTATTTTTCATAATGAAAAAAAAAAAATAAATAAATAAATAAGCAACCAAAAGCTGTTATTTGTTATTTTAAAATTAAAGCAAAAGTAATAAATTAGTTTACAAGAATGGAGTAAAACTAGATATGCATTCAACTCTGATAATTTGAGTTAATGATGTTTTGCTATAACAAATATGAATTTTTTGTTTAAGTACAATAATTTAAAATATTTTCAAGAGAATAAAGCAAAATATGTTATGAAATATGCTTTTAAGTACTGCTACAAAGTCGTGTTGGGTATGTTGCAAGGTAATTTTCTATTCTACATTAGCTCAAATAACCTTTATATCCTGTTACAGATGTATTTTTGTATTCCTAAAAAACTAGATTTATGAACATTGTAGGAAAAATGCAAAATACTAGTTAAAAATGACAAAGGTAGAGTCTGATTGAATTTAATAAATTCAAAATACTATCTGACTTTTCACACGAGAAAAACAATTCATATTACACTTGCTTTTTCAGTTTAATATGTTATTTGTTTATTATTATTACTATAATTTTAATCTGATTTATCATATTTATTTACATATTAATCCTTTTCACTATTATTATTATATTATGCATTTCAAAGGACTTATCAATTTCAATAATATTTCTTTTTACTTATACAAAATGCTTTGCGTATACCATACAACTCTTATATTACTTATTTCACATTTTGTAAAACTGTAAAGAATTTGATTAAAAAATTCAACAATTTCAAAGTGAGTAGTGGCAACACTGTATGGAATAAAACTTTTTTATCTCCAGCACATGACTCTATCAGAAATTCTAAAGATATGCTGTTTTTAAATATTTTCAGCTCAAATATTCTCAAAACGTGTATATGTGTATAAATGAAAAAAAAGCCCCTTTAATATAAAATCTGAAAGCCTTCACTTTTTTTTTTGTGTGTGTGTATATATATATATATATATATTTAAATCATTTCAAGTATGTATAAACAAATGCATACATTAAGTTATGTAGAATTATATTTTGGGTACCTAACTCATAAATTTGTAGGTTAATTTCATACAATTTTTTAATAATTAATACCGTATTAAGATTCCTAAAAAAATCTAAAAATTTTTAGATCAGTGCATATATTTTAAATGAGCTTTCTGAAATAGCTACATCAAAGACTAGAGGATGGAGCTTTATGTGGAGATAGGACACTACAGGACTAGAGGAAGTCACTAGGACACTACACAAACACTAGAAGAAGGAGCTTCATGTGTATAATGTTACACTGGGAACTTTTCAATCATTTAATAAAGAAACTATTCAAGCCACAATTGAATTTTTTCACTGGATCATTTGCATACAAGTTTGCTACAACTATTTCCTGCAAACGAAATAATTTCTGTTTTCTCAGAACATGAAATCTGCATAATTAAAGTAATAACCCTATTTTGCGATGTTAAAAAACAGAAGAAAAAAAGGTTTCGAACTTAAATTGATTTTTGAAGGTAAACTTAAAAAACTTAAGTCTTGCTATCATTCTATAAGGCCTTTAAACTTTTCTGAAGTATTATTTATAATTTTATTGTCATTTAACTTTTTGTTTGCTTTCTTATTTTGTTGAGAATGCACATGAATGTAGACATAAACTATTTTATATTGCAAACTGAGATGTCATTGTTATTGCAATTAAAGATTTGTATTCTGATTTTGTATTCAATTAAAAGTGTTTCTCACAATGCTTTTAATTGTGTTATTGGCTTCTGGTTGAGTGAAATGTGTAAAATAGCCATATAGATGACTAATAATTTACTGCATAAAACTTCCTGTATTAAATACATTTTAATACTTACGTAAAATAAACAAAAGATAATGTTAATCATACACCATCACCAGTGTAGTAAATTATTTTTAACTTTTACTTTTAATCAAAGAACCAGAAAGGTTTAGTAATCATCATGCAGAACATCAATGTATTTGTATTAATTCAAATAGTAAAAAGTATTAATTTGTATAGTAAAATAGTCTAAGGCTACTTAAATTTGCATTCTGTTTAACCTCTAAGTTTTTAAGCAAGCAGTTCTGGCAGGTATTAGGTGTAAAATTTTATTATAATTTCACATTAATATTCTTGACAAAACAAGACTGAATTTCCCCCTTAAGCAAATTTAACTTGAAACCGAAAATAAACTGTAGTTTCTATGCTTTTAACTGCAGTATTTTTAAACATCCTTTGATTTATAGTAAGTTCTTTTTAAATTATTTTTTTTAAATTAATTTAATAAATGAAGATGTTACATTCTATCATATTTCATTCTTACCTTTTCAAAGCAAAATAAGCTATTGGTCATGCTTCTAATTTAGAACATACTTTTCCTTGCATTTAATTAAAACAATACTTGTACTAATATCTGTAAAACTTGAGCACATAGACAAAATTTTAAGCAAAAGTATGTACATATATATATATATATATATATGAAGGTATTCTTGTTCTAATACATTATAAGCCAATTTTAAAACTGCAAAATATTTGCTTGTCTGAAAACAAGTTGAACAAAATATTTCTTGTTCAAAAATTTCATGCAATATATAAAATTGCATGTTAACTGAATGCTATTTTTATAAAATGATCATGATGCTAAGCAAAATGTTTTCTCTCTGGATCAATTCGACAGCTAATTAATGTTTCTTAAAATGATTTATTCAGGGTTGTCACTCAAACAGGAGACTGAAATTCCCTGACTTTTCCAGGTTTTCCACATGTGCTTTAAGAAAATTCCAGTCTATTCGCGTAATGCATTTTGGGTGTGCTAAAAGGTAAATTAATTATGGTACCACTTAAAAACACAAAAATTTGCCAATTACATATGATTTATATACATAATCTCCAAAATATTACTATTTCAACTATAATAGTTATTTTCTCCACTAAAGATTGAGATTAGAATCTGCCCAATCTGGATTAAAAAATTTCTTTTTTTGCAGCTAAATGAAAGAAAGAAATCTATTTAATGATATTTTAAAATAAATTCAGGTATTTCATATTTAGCAGCACAGATAAGCAAAAAATATGTGCATTAAATTTCGTGATGTTATGTCATCAATCATACTGTTAGAATTAGCTTCAGGATTGTGTCAGAAAAAATTTCCTGAAATTTGAAAGTATTATTTACTAATAATAAATAAATTTAGAAGGAAGAAGAAACATTAAATGATATGAATAACACAAAAATAATTAAAAACTGAATTACAATAATCAACGGTATTTTGGCAAATATAATTATATCAAATGGTTAGCCTAGAAGACTGATTACTATTTTTTTATTTCACTGCAAAATGACAAATGAGGCATTTATTAAAAAGGAAAAATAAATAAATCAAAAAAGTTTAAAAGATTTTGCAGCAAAATCCTACTATACGCTACGGCCTTGGCACGATTTTGAAAATTGCCGCCAACACCAAAATTACTCGCTTACTTACTGATCAT
Organism: Stegodyphus mimosarum; assembly: GCA_000611955.2. Taxonomy (NCBI): domain Eukaryota; kingdom Metazoa; phylum Arthropoda; class Arachnida; order Araneae; family Eresidae; genus Stegodyphus; species Stegodyphus mimosarum. The sequence goes on along the minus strand of KK121668.1, from coordinate 124,936 downwards.
CATAATGTCGCCAAATCCCATGTGTACCATACATGGAGGTTAGAATAGAATACATGATGGCTATTATAACCTCCATGGTACCGTATACTATGATTTTAAACCAATTTTGTTTTATACAAGAATACGTATTTCCTTTAGTTCAACATACACTGCACATGCACATGTGAGGCTCTCGATTCTTAAGGTTACTGGAAACCAAAAATTGCTGGAAGCTTGCTTTGCCTTTCTAAAAGACAATCTGATTAAAGCTGTGAAAATTGGCTCTATGCCAGCTGCCCGAATGACGCTAACACGCGGCAAGAAAGTGATCGCTTCCAACGTCGGCGCAAAACTCGTGTTTGTGGGGTGGATCGCTGTATGAAATTCCCCGACTTTTCCAGATTTTGACTAAAATACTTAAATTCCCTGACTTTCCTTGAATTTTTTGGTCAATTATCGAATTCCCTGACTTTTTCCGGTTTTCCCGGTAGCGTGGCAACCCTGTTTATTAATATTTAAGTATTATCAAATAAAGTAAAAAAAAAATCATTCATTTTTAAAAAATTTGCTCATCTGTTTCTATTTTACAAATTAAACTTGATTTAATGTGTCTTTTTGTATTATAAAGTAATCCTTTCTAGGGAAAATACTACAGTTTAAATGTAATTCCAGTAATATATAAAATACATACCTCAGAGATTATTATATGGAATTTAGGATTTAATAACTGCTGTTGTAAAGAGCACAGAACAGCAAACGCGTCATTTCAATTTCATTCACTATTCTTAGAGAAATGCTTGATAACGACATCAGTACTTCCGAGTCAACCCATGTTCAAAATTTCATAATTACAATTACACAAATTTTCATAACAGTATCCTAGCACAAAGGTCTTCACATCTTTAGGAAAATTAATTTCTAATATGGCAAAAAGCTGCATAGGCTTTTGAGTAAGGTCAGTTTTTTTTTTTAAATAATGACAATATTTTGTTTAAAAAAACTTTATTTTAGGATTGTACACACTTTTGCCATATGCACATATCATACCTTAAAAATAAGTTTTGAAAACCCTCTTGAAAGAAGTCTGCGTCTGCTCGACAGGCAAGAATTCATGGCCCCTTTCACTTTTTTGTTGTCACTGAAGCACTTCTCACCAAGATGGTGTTTGAGGTACTGGAAAAGGTGGAAATTGCCAGGAGCAAGGTCAAGGCTGTATGGTGCATGATCCAAAACTTCCCAGCCAAAAGATTCGATTAAGTTCCGAGTCGTTAGAGAAGTGTGAGGCCTTGTGCTGTCATGGAGGAACAAAATCCCTTTTGACAGCATGTCGCGTCGTTTGTTTTGCAATGTTCTTCGGAGTTTCTGTAGAGTTGCGCAGTATGCACCTGAGTTGATCATCATTCTTTGTGCCATAAAGTCCACCAGCAAGACATCGCGCCGGTCCCAGAACACTGTTGCCATAACCTTGCACTTTAACAGCGTTTGTTTGGCTTTGACCTTGATGAGAGAGGACATGTGTTGCCATTCCATCAACTGTTGCTTGGATTCAGGGGTGATATGGGATATCCATGTTTCATCTCCAATAAGATTTAACTCAATATGTCATCCACTTCTTCCTTGTAACGAATCAAAAAGTTCAATGAACTGGCAAACCTCTTCTCTTTGTGTGTGTTCTTTAAGAAATTGTGTTCTTCCGAGAACACAATTTCTTAAAGCTTAGGTTTTCCAGTCACAATTTTGTACACCACCGGCCGAGAAACATGGGGAAATTCCAATGAAAGAGTGGTTATTGTGAATCTTTTGTTCTCACGAATTTTTGCTTCAAGTGCATGCACCAAATCATCAGTGATTACAGAGGGCCGGCCTGAGCATTCTTCATCATGGACGTTTGTACATCTTTAAACTCCCTGACCCATTTTTCGGACTTTACTATCACTCATTGCTTCAGTGCCATAAACTTCTGCTATTTGGCGATGAATGTCTACAGTGGACATGTTTCTTGCAGTCAAAAAACAGATAACAGGCCATATCTCGCATGTGGTAGGTGATTCAATCACCTTAAATATTTTAAAGACACACAGTGAAGTTTACACAACTGCTACAGAGCTAAAACTGGTGCAAGTTTGTTCGCAAAGGATGCTGGTCAGTGGCACAGTGACTTAGTGCGGCGTATGCACGAACTAAAGAACTATACGCACCAAAGGACCTTACTTAAAAAACAGCCTTTGTATTTTCCTGGTGTGGGCACCTTTATGTCTGTAATGCAAGTAATTTGTATGTAAAGTGTTGTTATGTAAGTAAATTTTTCATTTATTTTGCCAAGTATAGCAAAACAAATTAATTCAAAACTCTGCTACCTAGGCAGCAAACTGATGTAGATTGCTTTTTACAGTTACAAACTGGTCTTTAATAGAGGAGGCTGTCTTAGTATTAAGTAATCTTTACGCAAGCATCTAAAATATGCTTGTAATATAAGAATAGAGGAATTGAAGTTAAATCAGGGATTACGTAAAAATTAAAATATTTTATTTTAATTATTTTCATTTATAATACAATTTATAACATGAAATAATGCTGAATGTTTCATCTCATTACTTGATCTGACAATGACAAAGAAACTTTTTGTAATTAAGTAATTGTTTACACTGTTATGAAAAGGGACAAATTATACTAGAGTATTATTTATTGGTACATATAGCATAACGATTAAATTCACTTGTTACATTATTTATTGGTCATACAAAGCTTGAGTTTGTTTTGAACTTAATATTTATTTAGGTATTGCTGAAGTTATATATATATATATATATATATATATACACACACATATATAGTATTTTTCAAACCAATAATATTTTGATAACGTTTGTTTTACTAATTGTTCTCTTTACTTATTTTTCAGATGCTGGATTTGGAAAAATGAATTCAGTTTTCTATTGCTCTTATGTGTTTGGGAAAACTTCAGAAAATTTGCAATTTATGGCAAAATTAGATGATTAAAATAATGTGTATTATTATCATGGCTTCATCATTTTGACTTTTGTAGGCATGTTCTAAATTTAATAAGAGAAATAAGATGTAAAAGTATTTTCTTAATTTAATGTATTAAGAACATAAAATCACTGCGGTATTTAAGTTTTCAAAATCTAACCTATCCATGCATTAGATATCAGAATGTCTGTTCATAGTAATGTTTTATGTTATCTAAAACAAACAAAATTTAACTGAACAGAAATTTAAATGGCAAAGTAAATTTTAGGATTAAGGATTAATATTATTATTACGATGTATCTTTTGTTATTATTGATTTAAACTGGCTGTTCAATTTACATGATACACATCTAACCAAAATATTAGAAACTGGCATATGTACTACATTTAGCGTACATTATATTTTCAATGGGTGAAATATTTATAGTGTTAAAGGATAAGGTATTTATAAAATAACTTGCAGAAAAATAAAATTTCAGGTAAGTTTCACTGCCTCTGGAAAACAACTTTAGCTGTAAAACATTAAATTAATGGAGAAAAAAAATATGGAAATACAATGGCCATTAACTGGGAATTTCATACAGATTGATACTTAAGCAGAACATCTATGAAGAATGAATTTATGAATATGCATTAAACATAATTCGTGATCGGGGAGAAAAAAGGGGGGGTGATAGGTATATATTATTGCTTTTATTTTTTCTTAATGTGAAACGCATATAAAAGTAATTTATTTTTGAAATCTGCTTAGTTATTTGATCATTCAATACATAATACTAAATATTACGAATTTTTTAAAAACAGATTTACATTTTTAACAACTTTAAAATTACTTCTATTTTCAGCTCAGTAATTGCTTTAATATAAAATTCTACAGTATTAAATTCATATATTTTTAGAAAACTGATTTACTTAATGAACAGCTTTTTGGTTTTTTGTTTTAACTTGTCATATTTAATAAACTGTGGAAAATTTCAGCACATGCACGGCAAAATGTGTGGATGGCGTGTTTTAAATACTTTTAAGTTACTTTACCGCTATGGAACTAAATGCACCATTGTATGAGGTTCAAATGTGTTTAAAATGGTGTTTTTACATACGTATTGCGTATATATTATCAGAATGTAATCATAGAAGTGTGGTAAATGGAATAATAGACTTGGTAATAAATTGTTGATTCGCACAATTTTTTGCCAAAAATGCACATTAAAAATTAATAAAAGGTACAGAAGATTTACCTGAATTTTTACTAAAATTATAACTATATGCATAGTAAAAAAAATAGGAAAAATTTATGTAAACTTGTGCGTAAAATATACGTTTGTAAAAAGTAAAAAAACTGTGCAGATTTACATAATTTTCACTAAAAATATGCGAAGTAAAAAAATGGGAACTACGAATGAAGTGCAGTCATTTGCACGAATATACCCAAATTTTACATGTAACTTACGTACATTGTAACATAACAATATATGTAAATATCTTTCCCCCCCCCACACTTTTTATGATATTTTTATGGCAAGTTTTATGTTTTTCATATGAAGTAGCATTTATATATTGCACGTACTTTTATGCTGCCTGGGATATGGCATGACTCACTTGGAGTTTTTGCTATTTTAACAAATTTAATTTATGATCATAATTTCCATTTGATTTCTTTACAAACAGAATATTTTTTCACCATGATATATGCTATTGTAAGGTATAGAATGATGTAATTTTTTAGCTCATTAGTTAGCCTTAAAAAATCAGCTAAAAAAATTTTTTTTTTCCCTTTAAGGAGATACTATATTTTTATGTTCTGAGCAGGACAATAAACAAGAAAAGCTTAATTCATCATCTGTCTTCATAACTTTACATTTATGATTTTTCTCTGCTAATAAATTTTCAACTTCCAGAGTACGTCTAACTAGCTCAATCGCTTGGCATATTTACTGAAATGTTTTCATAAACCAGAGGATTGTGTTCAAATCCAGCTGCTATTTTCGACTACCACTAAAAATAAATGTTTTATTGCAGCTGTAATTCTGCAATTAATGTTCCGCTGATATAAAAATCAAAATTTCGATATGTTACATATAATAATTTTACATTATTATTTCACTTACAAAATAGTGTTTCCGCTATTATTATACTTAAATTTTTATGAATTAATTGTTTACAAAATAATCTTATATAATTATCAGATTTTAACATTATTTATAGAATGATAAAATTTGGTTTTTCTTCCTTTATTATGATGATTTATTATGAATCTAATTAATAGCAATGTATGCTAAACTTTGGCTATATGTGAAGTAATCGATTAATTTTCTTCTTTTACATAAATAAATGATAATATATATAATCAATTTCAAGGTCAAGGGTATAAGGGAATCCTGATTATCCTATCTAAGGAAAAAATGTAGTGATGTAATTATTAGTAAGCCTATTGTACAGGAAACATGAACCGGAAAAACTTTAAGGTGTACTAAAAATTAAAATGATTCATCAAAG
>KK121668.1:78751-119385 GCA_000611955.2 Stegodyphus mimosarum | reverse complement strand
AAATACATAAGTCTCCCTTGTTTACCATTTCAAACAGAACTGGTCAAGGGGAGAGTGTTTGAAACTTTAAACCTGGGTGATTAATGAGTTCTGAATACATATTTCGTTCTCTGGACCATCTGAGAGTTGAAACCGTTTTGAACAAATTTCCATAATAATAATTAATATTTCAATGAGTTCCAAATGAGTTCAGAGTTTCCCCTACATGCATTCGTACTCTCAGAAAACAGATACACACTCGTAAGAATAATAAAAAGAGCCAAATACCTAAGTATTAAAAATAATAAAAAGAAATAAAACTAAGTAATAAGTATATAAAATGAACATTATATGTATACATATATATGCATTACATTTCACAATTAATTGCTTATTTTCAGTGACTTCATTAATTTTTTTTATTATTATTTACAATTGTTATCTATTTTTCATATTTTGTGTCTTTATTGGGCATTTTTAATTGCTATTACTTTCCACCTGCTATTAAGACTTATGTTTATCATTGCCACTACTATTATTATTACAACTTATTTAAAAATAAGGGAATTTGAAAACTTTGCAAATTATTATGCTTCAGTAATTTTATGTCTGAAGTTACTGGCACATAAATAACTTTATTATGCTTCTTCAACTTTGGAAATTATTATGCTATGAGATCAATGGAGGTCTCCTATTGGATACAAATCATGGCATTTGTTTTGACTTTTCTCATTGACTTAATAGCTCGGAGCGACATAAATACAAAATCTCTCTCTGAAGATGAAAAGCTGTCAGGAGACATATCTGTGAGGGAGACTCATTCAGAGTTATGTCTCCTCATACAGACGAGGCTTAGCGGGAACTTTAATTATAAGATCTTTGTTGTTGCAGCACGGCAGCATGTGAAACATTCCAGTGTTCAATAGGCTTTCAATTTGTCTATCGTGATAACTACGCTCTTCAGTATGTTTAACAATGGGTTATCACTAGAATAACAAGATTCTCAGTTTTACTAAATGCATTTTGGGCAAAAGTGAGTTATTTAAAAAATTTGGAAATTAACATACTTTGCCGCCAACCATTTTTGACAAACAAATGTCACTAAACAGTGAGATTTAATGACAGTAATGTAAAACACTAATGTCAAAACAAAATAATAAGATCTTTACCTTACTTTGATGCAAACCGAGTTAATTCTCAAAAAACTAGTTTAGTTTTTGCATAGAAAATATAAATTGTTATTTATCTGCTTTTCCATCACATTTTAAAAAATGGTTACAATTTGGGATCTCTCTTCTATGGAACAAAGTATTTTCAAAGTTAGGTGATTCTGGTATCAAAAAAAGTATGTTTTAATGGGAATAATATGCAACTTTATTCGAAAACAAATATATAATGAATGCAAAAAATTATGATAAAGTTTTTTATACGCTATATCTGTAGTTTGAGTCTTTTTGATTCGAATTAAATAAATAATGATCTCTTACCCTTTAAGTTTCTACCAAAATGATTGCCACATGCTAGACAGTACTTCTGTAATTTTCATCATTGATGGCACTTTATAATTGGATATGATGCTTTAGTTTCTTATACTGAACACTAATAAAATAAGTCAGATCTTATGTCCCCCCCCCTTTTTTTTTAATTTTACATAATTTTAAAATCTAGGCTTTTGATACTGAAGCTGATAATAAAGACGATGGCTGTTTTTATAATTTTAGATTGGAAATTTCTTTCTTCATTCACATAGCTTTGCTATTGCGAATTGCATTTTGTATACAATCAACTACCCGGAAATTTCATGTATCCAGAATTCGGCATTTCCCAAGCATTCTGGATAGTTGAGCTTTTACTGCATTATGATGCTTTACATTATTCTACATAAACACATTCAGTTTTATACAACAGTTTTTAATAAACCACAGTTCAGTAACATAAAGATAACTGTGGACATCTTTAGCTATTATTATTGTTATTGTTTTGTTTTTCCTGTTGCCTAAATGTTTTGGTATCTAGTTAATCCTTAATCACAGAATCCTACCACACCAATTAATTTGTGATACAGTATAAAGTCAGAGATCCAGACTCGTCGGGACTTCGGCGATTCCGGATATTAGATCATCAGTTTAATCTCGTAAGATGGCATGCTGAAATTATGAAATTAAAAATATGAAATCCTGATTTATAAAATAATCAGTATTTATGATCTAAAGGGTATAAAAATTTAAAAAAAAAGCTTAATATTTATTTGTTTACTTTATTAAACATTTCTTTCAATGTAAGCTGTTTCACTTGCTTCGTTTTTTGTGCTAATGCATTTTCTTTAATTCCATAAAACAGATGCAGTTTCTTGTTCAGTTAAAAGTTCTACTGTTCAAGTCCCGTAATTGCTGTATCGAGAATTCCGGCTAACTTATCAATCAATTTTTTTTTTGTTTTCAATAACCTCTCTGTCACTCTCACAGAGAATTAACAAATGCTGCTGCTATTGGGTAGCAGCATTTTTCTGGATCTAGAACCAACCATACTACAGATTTTGCCGTCTGTTAATTGATTGATGATTGGGGCATTGCCATCTGAATGAAAAACTTCTGTTATATCATCCTCATTTATTACCGCTTCTCCACATTTTTACGAAATCCATTAATTGGAAAATAACATCTTTGGTTTGCGATATCCGAAACCGTTCACATTCGTGAAGGGTTTCGGATATCGTTGCTATCATCTTCGTCATCCTCACCATCAAATATGGTAGCTGGCCATAAAATATGGCAAGCACTTTTTAAAGTACCTGGAGACACATCCCCCTACGATGTTCCTCGCAACACACTTTATGTTAAAATTTTTCAAAAATTCCTGAACAGTCTTGCCACTGTTCAAGAAATTTAACATGGATTTTAAAAATGCTACTTTATATTTGCCTTTCAGCGGGCGCATTATTCCGATTTCCATAGCCGAATGATCTTCCTGCTAAATGACGTAGACACGCCCCCATGCCGTGAAGGAAGGACGTCTCAATCTTCTAAAATTGATATTCCTCACTGACTATGCCAAATGGCTATCTTCTACTTAAGTTCAACTGAAAAGTGGCCTTCTTTGCGCCGTTATCAACTTGTTCATTTAAAAATCACATCATGCTCGCAAAATTAATTTCTACCTTGGATATTTCGTGTTTTCACAAATTTTACTACATTCTAATTAGTGCCATATGCCAAAGAGCCTCTTAATCTCTAAAACCCTTCCTCTCCACTGTTTGCTTTTGTGTTTCATTTATGTTATAAAAATATAAAATACAATATATATATATATATAAACCATTAAAAAAATTTTTTTAAAAATTGAAACTTTTGACTTAATGAGTTCTTTCTACACCTAAACTCTCTCGGGCTAATGTGGTATGCAATTTTCCTAGTTCTGCTCACTAAGATATTTTTATGATGTGTAGGTACATGGCTAGAATCACAGGCACTCTGAAATACTTAATCATTGGCATGGCAAGCTGAATGACGGACGGAAAATTTGGAGGAAATAATAATATAGATACAATATCTTTCACTAATCATGTTCGCATTATCAGGTAAACAACCGACTTCAAATGCTACTGAGCCTCGGGTATAAAATGATTTTCAAATCAATCACTCATTAATGAAAAAAGAGAGAAACTGGTGATGTTGCACTTAGGGATATCTACCAGTGATCATCTTGACTAAGATCAGTCATTAAAGCTTGTGTCATTCGTACTCTTTTATTTGCACGATATATAACAGGAAAAATCGTTTCTCCTTTAAATGCTAGATATCGTCTATATTTTCTGATTAAGAAAAGTTTGCACTTGAGCATTCTTGCAGCATTTGCGCATGCTAAAATTGTTAGTCTTGCTTTGGACTCTTCGACACCAGCTGAAGCATTTTCTGTAGAGGTTGCCAAGGTATTTCGCAGTACATTTTGCCAGAAAAGACCAGTTTCATCAGTGTTATAAATTTGTTCTGGAGATAATTTTTTACTAGTAATGAGGTCAATGAATTCATCTGCAAATAGTTCAGCAGCTTCAGTATCAGCTGAAGCTTTTTCACAGAAAATTTTTAAACGCCTTATAAAATGGTAATTTTTAAATTTGGTTAACAAACCTGTTGAATATGTGCATTCAGTTTTTAAGTTCATTTCTTCATGAAATATTTTGGCTTGAGCCATTAGCATTGGAATCGTCAATGGCATGTTCTCACTGAGACGCTGTCTAACCTATTCAATCATGACTTTTGTCATGATCGTCACCTTTTAGCAAAATAAACAATTTTTCTCTTATTTGTTGCAAGTGGGGTGTCGGAATTCAATAAGTCCTTTTTTACGTTTTTCTTATGTCATTTTATAGTTGACTTTCCAATGGCATACTCATCGCATAATTTTGAGACGGACACGCCTTTATCCATTTTTTGCAGCAATTCCACTTTCTGTTTAATGGACATCGAAACATACTTTCGCTTTGTAGATCCTGTTGCAGCTCCAGAATTAGAAGCCCTTTTCGATATAATCAAAAAGTTCAAGCTTTAATTTTTATAAAATTGCTGTAATAATAGCAGTCTGCAAAATATAATAAGTTGGATGAAATTACAAGATTAAGGAACAAGCGCAATCTGCTATATTTACTGAAATCCCTTAGAATCAGTTAAGTCTATTTTTAGCTCAGCTTAATAGGGTACGATATACATTATTGGCTGTGAACCATGAGAGTGGCGACGAAAGACAAGTTGTTCTGCTAAATTTTGTCTTCCTTCTATCGCATACTGAGAGAATTAAGCCTGAATTGCATTAGTTATTTATTATACCTAGGTCTATTTCTTGCACATGCTTAAGGCTAATCTGAATTCTGAATAAATAAACTCCCACATTATACTTAATATCGACGGCTGGCGCTAGATACCGCCCGATGCAGTCTCTGCATGTCCTAAATGCTGCTACAAAGCGTTTCCAGTGGCGTAGCTAGAGTGGAGCAAGGGGGAACACCTGTCCCCGGGCACTGCATCCTGGCGGCACCAAATCGATGCTACGAAATTTTTTAATGAAATGTTTTCCATTCTTGACACACAAAAAGAGGCGCAAATTCTTCAGTTATTCCCGGGCGCTGAAAACCCTAGGTATGCCACTGTTAAATTCTAAATTTTTGCCACCTCTAAACTTTGGATCCCAATGCTTTTCTTAAATTACAAAAATTTTCATGGACCTTTTCCAGAATATTTCAACAGATTCGGCATAAGCCATACCAATCAGTGCATCTATGGCCTCTCTGGAGCACTATTTAACATCCTGTCCCCTTACAGAAGGGCTCCACATCAACTTCCCGTCCACAAATCGACAAGCCTTCTGTAAGTTTTTAATAAAGCAAAGGCACCTGGTCCGAAAAATCGGGCTTCTAATGGGCAAACTGTCAGAACTAAATATGGACCTATGCCAAACTTAACCATACTCACAGACTGCCACAACAGACAAATAGCAATTTAGTGACTGGCACCAGTATCTAATACCTTTGAATAACCTTGAATTACATTGAATGTGTGTACAACACTGATAGTTCTATTGCGTGTATATATTATGTAACGAAACTGTAATACGCCAATTATCTGTATTATGTTAACTAACTGAACTGTACAATGGAATTAGCATTATCTGTATCTGCATATATTTATATCTTCTGTACCTTATATCATTTATCTCGTATCATCCTGTATCATGCAAACTATTCAACACCTTGTATCATGTATTCTGATATCCACATATATTATCTCATATCCTCCTGTATCATGTAACTTATTCATTCAACTTATCATGCGCCTTGTATCAAGTATCCTGGCATTAGCATAAATTTGTACATCCAGCACCTAGTATCATATATCTCGCAAAATCTGAGTTATGTAACTTATTCTGGATCCAGTATCATGTATCCTGGCATGTCCATATAAAATCTCATATCATGCTGTAACATATTCTGCACCATGTATCTGCCTATATTAGTATCTTCTGCACCCTGTATCATATATCTTGTAACATCCTGCAATCCATAACCTATGTTGTAAAATGTAACTCTGTATGTTTTAACAAATATCTTGTATCATCCTGTAATATGTTTCATATATGTCGCATCATCCTGTAATATGTTTCATATATCTCGTATCATCCTTTAATATGTATCATGCAACTTGGTATCTGTCTATATTAGTATATTCTGCACCTTGTATCATATATCGTGCAACATCCTGCAATACGTAACCTATGTTGTAAAATGTAACCCCGTATGTTATAAACAATATCTTGTATTATCTTATAATATATGTCATATTTCTTGTATCATCCTGTAATACGTATCATATATCTCCTATCATCCTATAATATGTAACCTATTTTGAATCTTCTGTTCTTAAGTATGTGTATGTCACCTTATGCATGTCCTTAAATTTGTCACCTTACATATCTTTTTCACCTATGTTCTATGTATCATGCATTCTGGCATCTGCCAATTTTCGTATCTTCTGCACATTGTAACATATATCCCGCATAATCCTGTATCATGCATTTTATTTCACACTTTCTACCATATATCCTGGCACTTATATCACTCTGCACCTCATTTCATGTATCTTGGCATCTGCATGTATCTGCATCCACAGCATCTCGTATCATATATCTCTCAACATCCTGTAACATGTAACTTATTTTGCACCTATATATATTCTATGTTCATAAGTATGTGTACGTCACCCCATGCACCCCATGTTCCTACGTAACCAGGGTTCGTACACATTTCTGCACATGGAAATTAAGTACTTTTAAGGACAATTAATGAAAAAAAATTAAGGCCCTATGAACAAATGGGAACTGAATAAATTCAATTAAAAATATTATCTATGCTTTAACTTCATTTTGGTAATACCATCCTAAAAAAAAAAATAGATCTGTAAGTAGGATGAATAATTATTAAACATAAATTAATTAACAAAATTATTAATAAGTTTGAGAATAAAATCAACTTTATAAAATATATCAAGCAGCATTAAATATTTTACATTTATAATAGTTAGACATATTTGAAAGAAAAATAAGTGACATTTTATTTACGTTTTGCTAACAGTTAGTTTTATGATTATTTTTTATTGCTTCATTTTAGTCACATACTTGCTCAGTCTAGAGGCTTAGTAAATAGCAAGCAGATTTTATGTCAAGCGGCATAGATTAAAATTAGAAGTAGATCATACTCAGTATGATTCATAAAAGATCGTCCTGTCACCGCTGCTGCTTGCCTAGAGAGATACCTGCTAATTAGAACTAACCTAAAAGGCCTGATGTAAGCACGGTTGGCAAGATTTGAAAGTTAACTGGGTTCTGTCTGTCACAGTTAGTGTCGTAGCTTCGTGTAGGTCCAATAAACCACTAAAGCACCACAAGTGGTAAGTTGTTTTGTATTGTTTTAAGTCTCACTAGATGCAAAGAATAAGTTTTACATGATTTTTTACATTTTTGTGTTTTATCCTGTGGCCACAGTAATTATTAATGAAAGGCAATAACTCGCTTTAATATGCAGAGGTAATTTTTAAGGGTAAGCAGTTAGTTATAAATAATTAAATTAGGTAGTTAGATAACCTTAATCATTATGGATTTACATAGTCAATATGAAATTTTATTTATTTTTTTAATAATATTTGTTAAAAAAGGCCCTATTAAAATCACAATCTAATAAAATTTCAAAAGTTTAAAATACATGTAATTTATGACATTGATTTTTAAACGATATTAGGATAATTACACATTAAAAGCTACAAAACATTCATGTTTTGTAACAACAAAACTCAACAAAATATTTATGCGTCTTTTTAATTTGAAGCCTTCCCAGACATTTTGGCTAATTTAAATCAATTTCCTTCTCTTCAAGCATGTTTTCTAACAATCAGAAAATTGTCTCAATACACAAACCAGTGTTCTCACTAATTTCTGCATGCTTTATCTCCTAACTTATCAACCTCTCTACAATATAGTTATGAGGGTTTACTGATCTGGTAAAAGTTAAATAGTCCAAAACCTCCCGACAGACGTGAAGCAAATTATTGCTATGTCTGAAAGTAACTACAGTGTCAGACAAAGGTTTAAATAAGCCTTTTATTTAAAAAGAACTTAGAACATAAAGGCATGTTCTGATGCTAACAAAATTAGTTACAGCTCGTGGTGATGTAATTAAACAAGAACAGTCAAATTCAAACTAAAAATGTGGACTAGTGGTCAAAGACTATACAATTTAGTTTTAATTTAAGCTGGCTCAGTAACTCTATCATATGAGGAAATAGAAATGGGAAACTATACTAAAGGCTGAAATCATAAACAACTGGGTAATTTATATAATAATAATTGAACATATCTTTAGGTATTATTCAGTCTCTTTCTTCAACACATTTCCTTTTCATTTTAGAATTTTTGGATTTAATTAAGGACTTCTGTTATTATAAAAAAAAATAGAGATTGCATCAGGTGGGAAAATGCCTAACGCCAAGTTCTGTATGATGCATTAAGGCATATTATATGAGTCTTTTAAATTGTCAGTTTTCAATTTCTTCATTAATAAAAAAATGCATTTCTATAACGCCTGTCCATGTGATAAGATTAGAAGCATTTTTGATATTTTCCATGCTTGTGTCCAGTGAAAAGGAGAGAAAATAAAGGGAAGATAAACATGTTAAAAAAAAGATTCTAGTATCAGAAGTAAAACATTCAAATATTATGTTTTCATCGTTCTTCCAGACGTTCTCCAAAAAGTAAGAAATTCATTACAAACTTTCTGTAAAATACATCCATTATGTGTTAATACCACGCAGATTTCCTTTTGTCACATATTACTGGAATCTTCCAGAATCGAGGGTCTATATATATTACCTTCAAATCCTTCTAAACTTTCCAAGCTGCAGTGTCTAAAATCCTAAAGAAAAATTATCCCTACCAATTCTGTAACAGCCAAAAGCCAGAAACATTTTGAAAAAAAGAAAAGTGTAAAATAAATTTTATAGGGAAAATTGATGCATATTCTGAAATTTCTGAATACTCTCAGACAATTACGTGGGATACATTTCTTACTATGAAAAAATTAAAAAGAAAACATTTTTAATTAATTACACAGCTAATTTCGCTTTTAGTAAGAACTGTTTCGTTAATAATGTTTTACAGCATTATATCTTGTTTATTTCTCAGATTCAAAATATTGTATAATAAGTTGTTAAAATGGAACTTTATAATATGACAGCGAAAAATAAAAATATTTTATTATAATGTTATTTTTTAAATATAATTTCAATATATTACCATTACTTTAATGGAATTTATTACTGTTACAATGTACTAAAAAATCGTCGAAAAATTTCCAGATCTCGGAATTAAAAATTTTCTATAAAAACTGATCTTAAAATCGCCAAAATGTTGATATGTCACCAAATTTAGAACCATTAAATAAGAAAATTCACATCGCCAAAAGCGAAAAGTTGTTTAAGAGATTTTCATTAGAAAAAAAATTAATTTCGAAATGCTTATGTTTCACTTCTTGCTTAGAAACTCGAACATCCAACTACTTATATTAGAAATAAAAACAAATTATAACACATGCACCCATTCAAAAGATAATCATATATGTCAGTGAATCGCCAAAAATATTCCCCCAAAATGCTAATTCACACTCAAACTGGCAGTTGTAAAAACAGACAGAAATTTCAGATGATTAAAATTAAGGACCTTCTACCGATTTCGGACAAAAGTAAGGACTTTTAAGGTCCAAAAATCGATTCCCAAAAACCTAAGGACTTTTAAGGACTCTTAAGGACCGTACGAACCCTGGTAACATGTATTTAGGCATCTGAATATATATGTATCTTCTGCACAATCCATCTGTAGCCACCGTATATTCTTATGTATCATGTATCTAGGCAATAGATAAAGGTGGGCGTGGCGCTATACCGATTAACCGTATTGGTAGAGGGGTGGTGCCCACATCCTCGGTCGCATGTCTAAATTCCAAAAATTTTTTATTCCCTAAATTTTGCCGCCCTCTGTGGCTATACGAGCTCTGACACTGGTTCTGGATTTATATGAATAACATATCAGTTATTCTTAATTCAAATAGCACTAAATGTAATCTTTTGGCTTATGCATTTCATTCACGAAGTTTATTTTTAGCATATGAAAAGAAATTTTTCTTAAATTTCTCCTGGTCAACATTTCTTAATGCATTTAACTTAAATCTATAAACATCATCAAGAGTAATGTCAGCATAAATGGTTGCCATACTCTTTGTAGTTCAAATAATGATATGAAAAAAAAATTTTTTTTAGACATAGCTGCATGAGTCATTACTCAGTTGTCATGTGTTGATAATCATGCGGTGATAAAAGGAAAATACAATAAATAATAATTCGGCAGTTGGCATCACGGAGTTAGGTGTAAAATCAACAATGTTCCTACGAAGAATGTTTCGGTTTGAGAGGTATGCCAAGCAAATACGCAGCTAAGGAACCAAATTGCTGATCTCACAAATATATGCTAAAATAATTTTCTTCAATAATGAGGTATTTTATTTAGTGCCTAAGTGAAATTAAGAATCGGGTCTCTCCACATGTTTTATTACGGAAGGAAAAAATCCTTAAAAGCATACCAAAAAAAAAAAAAAGGCTGTTCTGGCTTTGCGATCCAGATTTTAGATCATTCCGGATATTGGACGTCTGGATCTCGGACTTTGTACTGTATAATGTACCAACACTCTTCACTGAAACTACAGAAAAAAAAAATCCTACACATAACCAATTGAATATTTGAAACTGCATATTTAATCAAATTTAATTTTCATTGTGAAAAACAGTGCATTTCTTCCAAACAACCATATTACATAATCCACAAATCAAACTTGTTATCTTTTATTAAAAATATACTTTAGCTAATTTATCTTACATGAAATTGCTAAAAACAAGTCTAGATAAAAACAAAATTCTAGCTTTTGGGCACAATGTAAATAATTAAATATTTGAAAAACTGAGAATAAAATTTATTTACTTCATTTTATAAACTATAATTTGTTCCTATTAGAAGTTTAACATTATAATTTTTCCCATAACCTTTTGCATAACTTGCACTTTGTTATGATAAATTAATAAACACATGTATTTTTGTGCATTAGTGCTCTTTAACAAAACGCATGATCTAACCACATTATTATGCTAATATAACTAAATTTAACTTGCTACATTAATGTGCTAATGTAATTAATTTTAATGTACTATATTATTTTGCTATACAACACAGCAGTACTCTATTTCTTATGATATTTTCACTAACAGCTATCAAGATTAGCATATAAGAACAAAAACAAAACAAAAAATCATTAAAATGGCTTTTATGAGAAAAATATAATCACATTGATAATTTGCAAAAGTAGATAATATTACCTTGTCTTTTTGTGTTATACAGTTAAAATCTTCCTCTAACTGTTCTTTTAAAATATCAGGGATATTTATCGTCACTTCTCTTTCCATTTCTTCCTGAAAATATCACATAAAGCTATTTAAATATTTCATATATTCAAATAAAAACTAACGTATACTAGCTGGAAGGAAAGCAATTAAACTGCAAGAATATTTATTCCAAAAATATACAATCAAACTCCTTTAGTCACCAAGAATCAACTGAAAGTGTCACCTCACATTTTAATGTTTTAGACATATATATATATTTTACAGTTTCAGTCCATTGCATCCAATGTCATATCTGTTATATCAATACTCCTTATAAAGTAATTCCACTGTATAAAATAAGGCTCCTCTGCTAAGAGTTTTGACATTTATCACCAATCCTTTTACTAATGAACACACTGTTATCCTACATTTAACTGAAGTTTTTTTTTTTTTCATTCTCTCTGACTGAATGGTCCACCTTATAAAATACACTGCAAAGTTTTAACTATCTAAAACTATTTCATACATATAGAATTCTAAAGCATGATTCAGAGCTACTAAGCTGACGTACTTCGGTTTTACATAAATATATTGTGTTGCCATTTTAAAGTTCCCAAATTCTAACTGTTACATACTGCCATTCACAAGTTACCAAATCCTAAACCTTAATAGCTTCCTTTTTAGGGTGTGTGTGTCTAAAAGTTAAAAGTTCAATCCAAATATCTGGCAGGCCTTTTCATCACTCTCACACATCTAGTTCTTTGCTCAATGTCCACTGTTTCCGAGTTAACGGAGTCAGTACTCAATCGTTTGAACATTGCTCATGAGAAGATCTGGGTGTCAATTCATATTTTTTTTTTTTTTTACAACCAAAACTGTTTTCTTTAGTGAACATCAGAAATGATTTTATATACAACCATAATATGACTTCTGCTTACTTCTTTCTTGGTCGATTTTTGCTTTTACAGTTTCCACAACTTGAGGTTTTAGTATTTCTTCTGATGTAGAAAGAACTGTTCTTCTACTCATAAATCATTTACCTGAACTGTTACGATGAGCTAACAATGCTATGTAAGAATCAGAATGATCTGCTCGAGCATTCTTTGAAAACTTCAACTTTTATATTGAATGTTCTGCTAATCCATTCAATTGTGGATTACATGGACTGCTTGTTGTATGCTTAAATTAGTATTTTTTTGGCAAATTCTACAAATTCTTTACTTTCATACTGAGGTTCCTTATCAGAATCACTACCAGTGGTATACCATATATTGCAAATGAAATTTCACTGTTCCTGTCTGACTTCAATGTCCAGTAATTTGGAGAATTTTAAAAAGTTTTAATAATAGTCTATAATTAATAAGTATACATCTCCATTAATCTCAAACAAATCTGTTTTAATTTTATACCAAAGTAAATTAGAAACATCGTGTGTTAACACAGGTTTCCTTATATTTTTGTCCCGATACTCATTACATGTGCGACATTATGAAATTTCATCTTCTGTCTTTTAACGGCCAAAACAAAACATCCCTAATCCTTTTCTTTCACAGTTCACTTTCATATATTTGTGAATTTGCAATCAAACACTTATTAAGATGGTTTCATAGAAGAAAAGAAAAGTAAGACACTGAGAGTCATACATTTCAAGAGAAGTGGACTGATGATTATTTGTTTATAATGCAGAAGGTAAAACCTGTTTGTTTGGTATGTTTAGGAACTATTTTGATTTTAAAGAAATACAGCTTAAACAGATATTATCATACAAAACATGGTAACTAAAAAGTTCCAAAGGTCGCAGAATAGATAAACACAAAATTTGAAAAAGAGCATATCTACAACAGATGCTGCTCTGCCAACAAAATGACATAGCTAAACAACATTGTTCAGGCAAGCTTTATAGTAAACAAAGAAACTGTGAAGTACCCAAAACCATATTTTGAAGGCAAGTTTATCAAGGAATGATAAAAATTGAAAGATATGTCTTTCCTGTTGACAGCAACCCTATGAATCAAGCAAATAGCCAGTGACATAAAATTAAACATATCAAAATTTAAAGCATTTGGAAGTGCTCTTGACAAGGGCACAGACACCAATATCTTCAGTTAGCTATATTATCTGCAGAATTTAGGCCAACTTCAATTTCATGGAACAACTGCTTACTGTCTGACCAATGAAGAATTCGAAGAGGGGTTGACAGTTTCCAGGAAGTTGTTTTTAGTAGATCTGACCTAAAGTGGAAAAAGCTAAGTGGCCTATCACAGAAGAATTGCTTGCTCTCCAACCAATGAAATATACAATGCGTAGAATATTTTCCGGGAAGTAAAAATTGCTTTAATATTTTTAATGATGTTTAGTTACCATGTTTCGAGTGCTTTTTGTATAATTTTGAAAAATTAAGAAACTATCAGAGTTGCTGACGTAGCAGAAAGGTTTATGACACTAACATCTAGAAGACTGAAAAGCCCAGGAGAAGTGAAGAAATACCCCTTAGTTTGGATTAAGGAAAACAACTGGCTAGTCATGTGAATTCCAAGATGGAATTTCTAAGCCAGGATATTCCACAATTATTTTATGTAATACAAATCCACATAAGAATAAAAAAGCAGATAAAAAATGTTTAATCAGCTTGCACTGGCAATATTGCTGTCTGCTTGCTGCAAACATTCCAGCCATGCATCTAAGTCAGCTGTTGAACTAAAATTTACAACTGAATTTAGTAAGTACACTGCACCTACAAACACACACACAAAAAAAGGGGGTTATATCACTCGTTCTACTGTGCCGATTGACAAAATTAAAACTGTATTTTTCATGCCTTGAAAGCACGACTTAGGATATGTATTAGATTTATATATAGTATCATTCTAATATACGTATTTTGACACAAAATCAGACAATCGGCCTTTTCTGAAATGGCACACCATTTTTTTTTTCCTTCCATATTTTGATTCTACGACTCAAATTATGCCAAACTTAAAAGTTTTGTAAAAATCACACAAGTAGTTTTTAAAAAATTAGCTCTCAAAATTTTAGCTCCTCTATGTTAGCTGAATTTGGTATATATTTATTAATGTCTTTCTTTTATAAAACTTATTTCATTCTTCCTTTCACATTTTGAAATTTAGGTTCATTCCAAATAAAATTCGCAAATTTTTATAATTTATTTTTAAAATTTGTATTTTTAAATAATTTTTATAAATTTCTCAAAAAAATTGAAATATAACCTATAAAATTTTGCCAACATCTTAAAGCAGATGTATTTCTAAGCATACCAGCCAAAAATTAGTTTTTTATTCAAAATTTTCTAAAATATAAGTGAATATAACATTTTGGGGCGTTTTGAAATTTGGCATATTTATTATAAGCGATAATAACAAAAATGTGGTTTACGCACTCTGTTAATTTGAAAGTATGAACGATGACTTTTTTTCCGCTCATGAACAAAGAAAAGGAAATAGGTTGCTATAAATTAAGTGAATTACTCTTGGTGCAAACTGAAAAAAATCTACCAAAATAAATTTCTTATCAAAAATTTAGAAAATTTATTATCTAGGCATATTTTGAGTTGTAGAATCGAAATATGGGGGGAAAAATTGTATGTTATTTCAGAAAAAGTCGATTTTGTATCAAAATACCTATGTTAGGACAATGCTATAAATCTAATATATAGCCCAAGTCATGCTTTCTAGATATGAAAAATGCAGTTTGAATTTCGTCAATCAGCCCAGTAGAACAGGAGATATAGAACTGTCCCTTTTTTTTTCTGTTGTGTACCTTATCTTCTGTAAATGTTTTTTCAATTTTTATATTTAGTAATTTTTAGTCCAAAGGGATTTAGTCCCGAAGGACTATTAATTTCGTTTTGCGATTTTGCGTCGATTCACTCTGAATGCCCGTTTCACTTTTCAAATTGTTGCCACTAAATGTTATCGCTCTGCATTAAATTTTAAAAAATGAAAAATCTGCATAAATGTATGCATGTTTCTCACATTGTGATAAAACCTAGAGCCATCGAATTTTGAATGACGTAATCCTACTGCGAATATGGGCATCTGGAAGCCCTAATTTTGAATTTGAAATTTGTTTTATTATCGATTTTATGTTTTGTAACATTTCAACGAATTTCTGATTAACAAACTAAATGATTTCAAAGCGAGCAATGGCAACACTGCACGGAAAAAAAAAAAATTTTTATCTCCAGCGCACGAGACTTACGGAAATTCTAAAGATATGTTCATTTTAAAATGATTTTGCGATATTGATTTTGAACTGAATTTTATGGTTTGAGTACGTAGTACATGATATTTAATAAAAAAAGGTAGCACACGAAACGTTAAAAAAACGCGCCTTTGGACGTAATTTAAAATCTGAAATCTTTCAGATTTTTTTTTTTTTTTTTTTTGTTATAAACGCGTTTTCGAATTTATTGTAAGGATTGCTTTCTGTTTATTATGTTTATAAATGTTCTTTCTTTGAATTAACATGATTGAAAAAGAGTGTAAGAGGGACGCTTTACTCAAGTAAGAAAAATAATAATACTACTTCTCTAAGAATAATATCTTCACAATATTAAAAAAAAAATTTAAACTTAACAGAACTACCATTTTCATAATAAATGCTATATAGTGAACTTAAATTCACCTCACTTAAAATCTACCTACTTGGCTTAAACTCAACTTACCTAATACCAGTTTGGCATCATAATTCTTAATTGAATAAAAGATGAAACACCTTTGCATTTATTACTTATTGTTGATTGATGGAGGGGGTGTTCACTTTAAAAAGTCAACCAATTTCCGATAAATGATGACAATTACTTGGTTAATAAATTACTCTTTCATTTTTAAAGTTTCCTTTCTCAACTTTTTCATGATTCATATTTGATGCTTCATTTTACCAAAAAATTTTCAATATTAATTTTCAAATACTTATAAGTTACTTTATTTAACTAAAATTCTACTACCTTTCTCAAAGAAGATAATACACTCAATAATCCATTAGTAAATAAATTATTTTATTACTTTGCAGCTTTTGTGCAAGTATTAGGCAATTTATTACGATTAATTTATATATTTACTTCAATCTTTGATATATATATATGTAAACTTAAAGCACCTAAATTAATAACTTGGAATAAAAGCAAGGCAATTCCTTTATAATATAATAATTGCAGATGTGTATAAGAAGTTTAACACAATATCAAAACTAATACAATTAAAGAGAGAATTCATAATAGAATAATCTCGAAAAATAAAACGCAAAAGGGAAAATATACATAAAATTATACAAATAAAAATTAATCTCCTTTTAATGAAACTCTAAATCAGAACCCATCAGGGGAAAATGAATTAAAGCTTCATAAAAGTCAATTAATATGTTTCATTTTCCTGGTCAATTTGAGATCAAAAACCGTAAAACAATTTCATCAAACATTAAAGAGTCAAATTTTATTAAAGACATTAAAATTCATATAAACCTGAAAACTTGAATCTTAAATGTACCAGAATTTTCCCTACACATTTTCAAAACACTTGGAAAATAGGAGAAAGAATAAAACATTACATAGTGCCAAAATGACAATTAAAAAACCATAGAACTTTACATTATGTACATTGAAATTAAAAAAAAACTAACTGGTCTAAAACCAATACATGTTAATCCGAAATTCAAAAACTAAGTATAAATAAAGAGCAAAACTAATAGTCATTTAAACAAATTAAAAAATTGGGAGGTCGCCAATCATGTTAAACTAAATTTTCAATATCAAGAAAATGAAAAACTGTACTTAGAGATTTCTATAAATAAAAAGGTTAAATCTAAGCTTTAAATCTATTTATTGAGCTTTAAAACTGAAAACCTATGTGAAACAATAATGGAAAAAACTGAAAAATGCAAACTTACTGAAATCTTAACACAACTTTCTATGTGTGATCTAACTGAATTCTAAAGATGACTAAATAGTGTTCTTGCAAAGAAAATAGAATTGAAATTGTTCTAGAGAAGCCGAAATTTTGTAGTTCTTGGAAAAAGTATGCGACAAGGTTCAAACTATCCAATAGCAGAACTAAGTATTTTAACATGTGTTCAAAATGTCCTACCCTGTTATATTTTGTTAGTGGGAGTGTCAATGGTTGGGTGTGGTGTGTAAAATTATTACCGACTAAGAGGGGGTGATTGCCCACCCAAAATGGTGACATAAGAAAGCTTCTAAAAGAAGCTGCTCTCTGCAAAATTTCAAAGCATGAAAACTGAACTGCCTCAAAGTTTCGGAAAAGGAAAAAGGTATATGTTACAAATGCTAAAAGTAGATAAAAGCCTTCACGTAATCAGGATACAGTACGCCTTAGAAACGAGAAACCACATTTTTTTAGTAACAGCCAGATTTGCCAGTTATTAAATTTACAAAATAGTAGAAAGAGAGTACAGAAATAATAAAAATAATTAAAATGAAAAATACCAGATCTTTGTATATATTTATATTAAATTTCTTATTATAGTCATTCAACTATTACCTCCAATTAAGGTTTAAGTAATAATTATCATATCACTTTAGATAAGAAATTTAAAAAAAGTAGTTAATACCAGCTTTCTTTAAAGATACAGAAATTTTTCTTTAAAGATATGGAAATCTTGAACTGAGGTGTTTTATTTTCTAAGAAAATACTGACTAAGTTAGTGATTTCTTCTTGTAAGTATTCAACTTCGTTGCAAATATTTTTGATTCTAATTAGTTGAGTATGTAAGGTATTAAGTATTACTCTTTTGGAAATACTGGAGTGCCAATAGATGATTTTATAGTAGGGAAATCAAAATCTGTTCTTTTGTCGTAGATTTTAATAATTGCAATTATTATATTATAGAGGAATTGTCTTGCTTTTATTCCAGTTACTAACTAATTTATATGCTTAAGTTTATTCTACTTCATTCCTGCAGCTATAGAACAGG
Source organism: Stegodyphus mimosarum (assembly GCA_000611955.2). NCBI lineage: Eukaryota > Metazoa > Arthropoda > Arachnida > Araneae > Eresidae > Stegodyphus > Stegodyphus mimosarum. Next base: position 100,993 of record KK121668.1, on the reverse strand, counting down.
ATCGGTTTAAAAAAATTTTTATTCCATTTTTTAGCCTTTTTATATATTTCTTTATACAGGGTTCGTACACATTTCTGCGCATGGAAATTAAGTACTTTTAAAGACTTTTAAGGACCATTAATGAAAAAAATTAAGGACCTATGAACAAATGGGAACTGAATAAATTCAATTAAAATATTATCTATGCCTGAACTTCACTTTTGTAATACCATTCTAAAAAGAAAATAGATCCGTAAGTAGGATGAATAATTATTAAACATGAATTAATTAACAAAATTATTAATAAGTTTGAGAATAAAATCAACTTTATAAAATGTATCAAGCAGCATTAAATAATTTACATTTATAATAGTTGGACATATTTGAAAGAAAATAAGTGACATTTTATTTATGTTTTGCTAACAGTGAGTTTTATGATATTTTTAATGCTTCAATTTTGTCACATACTTGCTCAGTCTAGAGGCTTAGTAAATAGCAAATAGATTTTATGTCAAGCGGCATAGATTAAAATTAGAAGTAGATCATACTCAGTGTGATTCATAAAAGATCGCCCTGTCACCGCTGTTGCTTGCCTAGAGAGAGACCTGCTGATTAGAACTAACCTAAAAGGCCTGATGTAGGCACGGTTGGCAAGATCTGAAAGTTAGCTGGGTTCTTACAATAGAAGAGAAACACGCCAATGTGACAATTAATTCGCTAAAACAACCTTGTATTTGGCGTACATTCACTAAAAAACACTTAACGATTTCGAGGGCAGCTACAGGTCCCTCCTCATCAGGAGAACAAACTATCTAGAAAGGGAAAGAAAGCTGAGTAACGGCTTTTTATACTCTCGGGTAGAACCACGCGCGAGGAAGCAACGCCATCTACGGACAAAAATAATCATCAAGAATTATGCTAATAGAATTTTCAAAGCGCTAGGAAGGACTGGATTAGACTTAAAATCGTTCACTAAACTTACTAAATCTTTGTGAATATGAACAGCCTCAAGAAAATCAAATTCACCAACAGCAGAAGATTTTTGGATAATTTTTGCAGATCCAAAGTCAAAATTATGCGCTTTGAAAATTCTATTAACATAATTCTTGATGATTATTTTTGTCGATAAATGGCGTTGCCTCCTCGCGCGTGGTTCTACCCGAGAGTATAAAAAGCCGCTACTCAGCTTTCTTTCCCTTTCTAGATATTTTGTTCTCCTGATGAGGAGGGACCTGTAGCTGCCCTCGAAATCGATTGAGTGTTTTTTAGTGAATGTACGCCAAATACAAGGTTGTTTTAGCGCATTTGATTAGCTGGGTTCTGTCTGTCACAGTTAGTGTCGTAGCTTCGTGTAGGTCCAATAAACCACTAAAGCACCACAGGTGGTAAATTGTTTTGTATTGTTTAAAGTCTCACTAGATGCAAAGAATAAGTTTTACGTGATTTTTTACATTTTTGTGTTTTGTCTTGTGGCCACGGTAAGGATTAATGAAAGGCAATAACTTTCTTTAATATGCAGAGATAATTTTTAAGGGTAAACAGTTAGTTATAAATAATTAAATTACGTAGTTAGATAACCTTAGTCATTATGGATTTACATAGCCAATATGAAATTTTATTTATTTTTTAATAATATTTGCTAAAAAAGCCCTATTAAAATCACAATCTAATAAAATTTCTAAAAATAATCTAATAAAATTAAGTTTAAATCTAAATAAAATCTAATAAAATTAAGTTTAAAATACATGTAATTTATGACATTGATTTTTAAACGATATTAGGATAACTACACATTAAAAGCTATAAAACATTCATGTTTTGTAACAACAAAACTCAACAAAATATTTATGCGTCTTTTTAATTTGAAGCCTTCCCAGACATTTTGGCTAATTTATATCAATTTCCTTCTCTTTAAGCATGTTTTCTAACAATCAGAAAATTGTCTCAATACGCAAATCAGTGTTCTCACTAGTTTCTGCGTGCTTTATCTCCTAACTTGTCAACCTCTCTACAATATAGTTATGAGGCTTTACTTGATCTGGTAAAAGTTAAATAGTCCAAAACCTCCCGACAGACGTGAAGCAAATTATCGCTATGTCTGAAAGTAACTACAGTGTCAGACACAGGTTTAAATAAGCCTCTTATTTAAAAAGAACTTAGAACATAAAGGCATGTTCTGATGCTAACAAAATTAGTTACAGCTCGTGGTGATGTAATTAAACAAGAACAGTCAAATTCAAACTAAAAATGTGGACTAGTGGTCAAAGACTATACAATTTAGTTTTAATTTAAGCTGGCTCAGTAACTCTATCATATGAGGAAATAGAAATGAGAAACTATACTAAAGGCTGAAATCATAAACAACTGGGTAATTTATATAATAATAATTGTACATATCTTTGAAGAATAATTTTCTTTATGTATTATTCAGTCTCTTTCTTCAACACATTTCCTTTTTATTTTAGAATTTTTGGATTTAATTAAGGATTTCTGTTATTCTAAAAAAACTAAATGCATATAGAAAAAGCTGCTAATTTTATTTCTTTAGCAATATCAAAATTGAGAAGAAATATGAAATATATATGGTAAGGGCTGGTTATAGAGCTGATGTGGCAGAAATTTTAGAATTTAGTGACAAACTAAGCAACAAAATCTAGAAATGTCATAACTTTTAGAATTTAGAGCAGGCACTGGAAGCAGAATTTAGAAAGGCACTAGGCAGCAGAATTTAAGATTCACAGAGATTGCATCAGGTGGAAATATGCCTAGCGCCAGTTCTGTATGATGCATTAAGGCATATTATATGAATCTTTTAAATTGTCAGTTTTCAATTTCTTTATTAATAAAAAAATACATTTCTATAACGCCTGTCCATGTGATAAGATTAGAAGCATTCCTGATATTTTCCATGCTTGTGTCCAATGAAAAGTAGAGAAAATAAAGGGAAGATAAACATGTTAAGAAAAAGATTCTAGTATCAGAAGTAAAACATTCAAATATTATGTTTTCATTGTTCTTCAAGGCGTTCTCGAAAAAGTAAGAAATTCATCACAAACTTTCTGTAAAATACATCCATTATGTGTTAATACCATGGAGACATTTTTAATTTTGTCACATATTACTGGAATCTTCTAGAATCGTGGGTCTATAAATCTTGCCTTCAAATCCTTCTAAATTTTCCAAGCTGCAGTGTCTAAAATCCTAAAGAAAAATTATCCCTACCAATTCGGTAATAGCCAAAAGCCAGAAATATTTCGAAAAAAGGGAAAAGTATAAAATAAATTTTATAGAGAAAAATTGATGCATATTCTGAGATTTCTGAATATTCTCAGACAATTACATGGGATAAACTCTTACTATGAAAAAATTAAAAAGAAAACATTTTTAATTAATTACATAGCTAATTTCGCGTTTACTAAGAACTGTTTCGTAAATTGGGTTTTATAGCATTATACCTTGTTTATTTCTCAGATTCAAAATATTGTATAATAAGTTAAAATGGAACTCTTATAACATGACAGCGAAAAATAAAAATATTTTAATATAATGTCTTTTTTTAAATATAATTTCAATACATTACCATTATTTTAATGGAATTTATTACTGTTACAATGTACTAAAAAAAATCCTCGAAAAATTCTCAGATCTCGGAATTAAAAATTTTCTATAAAAACTGATCTTAAAATTGCCAAAATGTTGATATGTCGCCAAATTTAGAACTGTTAAATAAAAAAAAATTCACATCACCAAAAGTGAAAAGTTGTTTAAGAGATCTTCATTAGAAAAAAAATGAATTTCGAAATGCTTATGTTTCACTTCTTGCTTAGAAACTCGAATATCCCACTATTTATATTAGAAATAAGAAGAAATTATAACACATGAACCCATTCATCCATTCAAAAGATAATCATATATGTCAGTGAATCGCCAAAAATATTCCTCCCAAATGCTAATTCACACTCAAAAGTGGCAGTCGTAAAAACAGACAGAAATTTCAGATGATTAAAATTAAGGACCTTCTGCCGATTTTGGCTGAAATTAAGGATTTTTAAGGACTAAAAATCGATTCCAAAAAACCTAAGGACTCTTAAGGACCGTACGAACCCTCTTTATATATATATATATATATTTATTTAATGACAGCTCTTTGATTTTTTCCTATTAAATAGCACCACGATTGAGATAAAACTTGATTAATGAAGCCCAGTAAATAAATAGTTGAAATACTTAAATAGAATTACATAATATGAGATTTCAAACACTAAAGCTGTTAATTTATTTTTTATCTGCATCATTTAAGAACTTAAGACAAAATTGAGCACATTGACTAAAATGATACAATTCATGTAGCCTTAAAATTAATTTGCAACTCAAAATGTTTTAAATGATATACCTCAAAACAGCCTACAATTCTAAAACACCAACTGATACACATAGTAAGCAGCATTCTTAAAAATTTCAAACAAATTCAAGACATGAAGAGTTAGATCATGAAATTACTTCAGAGGATTCAGATTCTGAACTTGAATGTGCTGGACTTTCTGGCTCTTTAACCTCAGTAGGTTCACCTTCAGGACGTGCTTTCTTTGCAAGTGTTTCTTTGATCAATGGAGGTAATTTACTTTTACGCTTTCCCTTCCTTTAGAGAAATTAAAATTAGAATAGATATTTTCACTAAGTATAAAAAACGTGAAATCATTTATTAGATTTTGAATAGTTCAATTATTTTCTTTGCTGCATATCAATACTGTCACAAATAATTTTGCAATAAAAATTTCTGCATTAATTTTGTAGTTAAGTATACCAAAAAGAAAAATTATTTCACGTTCCAAGCATAGAGGTATTAAACTGTAAATTTTATTATTAATATTTTAAAAACCACAGTTCTTATGTGACATCTACTCAGGTGGAACTTTAATTATTATTAATCATATATTATTTGTATCACATAAATGACATAATTTTTTGCATAAAACAAAAATATATAAACAAATACATAAGATTCAAAAGTACTACAGAAAATATACATAAATAGCAATAAAAATACAAGCAAATTATAGGCTTGAAGTATTAACTGATCCCTGAAATATAAATTAAAAACCTGAAAATTATTTCTAATTTATTTTAACACTGCGGTTGAGGTGGCTTGTTGTAATCGCTGTTAGACCTAGCCGGTCTTGCAGCACCCTGTATGACAGTACGGTGAACCAACTGCTCCTGCTTTTAGGTTTTTTTGTCAGTTGGATATTTTAATGGCAATGCTCGCCAATACAGGGTACCTGGGAAATGCATATCCATCTGGATTTCTGCTATCGGCAAGGACAGAACCAAGGACCACTTGGTCTCAAGCCCGACATTTTAATAATTACTCCAAAACAGCTGTCATGAAATGAGCAATGAACAGCTGGGTCTTTCATAGGCGGCGCTTGCAGTACCCCAGAATGAGACCCTCGCAGCACCTTAATTTTATAGGAGCAATATCTTTTATTGGGTTGAAACATAAATAATGGCTGTTGTGTTTAAAATTAAGCGATAAAAATAAAAGTATTGGTAAAAGTATTGGCATAAGGTTTTGTATAATTCGAAAGAGAATCTTTCCCTCTACAAGATGGCGTATTTGATTTTTTTGTCTGAGCTAATATTTGTATTTTTCACATCATTGAAACAAAGTGTCATGTCAACAAAAATAAGCATTTTCAACACCTTCTTTTTCTGTTTAATCGAGGCACCAATGCTGCAGAAGCTGCCCGAGAGATTTGTGAAGTGTATGGAGAAGGTGCAATGCCTGAACGAACTGCAAGAAATTGGTTTGCCAAATTAAAAAATGAAAATTTCGACCTCGAAAATGCTGCTCATTCCGAACGACCAAATGAGTTTGATGAAGAGCGTTTGAATCAACTTCTGCACAAAGACGAGCATCAAATCACTCCTCAATTAGCCGAACGAATGCGTTGTAGCCAAATGACTATAGTTCGAAATCTTGGGTCTATGGGGAAAGTCCAAAAACTTGGATATTATTGACTAATTTAATGTTTTTTGTTTTGTTAAAATAAAAATTTTTAAATTAAAAAAATGGCCAGTGCTTACGTTTCAACCCAATATAAAGAGCCTGCATAGTGCCATGACTGAACCCGTTTTAAGCCCATGTATGGTTTGAAAAACCTCCAATCTGTTGCCGTGCATTCTCACCATTAGATTTATGGGGCTGGGAAATAACTACTGTGATACCATTAGCTGGTAGGGCACTGCTGCATGAGCATGTGGTCGATGCTACTATAATGCAGCAACGGGTGCAGCAGAGCACTTAATCATGTCTAGGGCACTGCTATGAAGCAGGTCATTTGCTGTCATCACAGCTTGTTTTTGTTAGATCTAGTCGATTTCATTGCACCCTCTATGATTGGTATAGTGAACCAACTGCTCCTGCTTTTAGCTATTTTAATGGTGATGTTTGCAAATAGATGGCACCTGTTAAATGCATGTTCAGCTGGATTTCTGATACCCGCAAGGACAGAATGAAGGACCATTTAGTCTCAAACGTAGCACTTTACTGATCAGTCTAAAACAGCTGTCAATAAACAATAAATAACTAGATCTTTTGTGGGTGGGATTTCAAGCCCTCCTGCAAAACATTTCAAATGGCGTTTTATTCAACATTTCAATTCCATCAATAGTTATCATATTTCCCCCTTTCTTTATTAATTTTACAGTCCGAAAATCAAAAAAGAAAAGTTACGCAAATCATTACTTTTTTTGAAGCAAGTGGTTACAGTAAAGACATACAAATGAAAAGTAGTTGTAAATAAAATACAGGTATCCATCATAATATTATTTCTTTGAAAGACACCTATGTTCCCAATAAGGATATTCAGTAAAATTAACATTGGCAATATCTATTAAGACAGCTTCATTCCTACTTTCCTGTAACTAGTATCTTAACCACGCTTATTGTTGTTTCTGCTACTCTTTAGACCTCCATAATAATTAGAGAAGGTGAATTCAGCATCTGGCTCAGCAAAATCGTAGATTGAATGTCAGTCTGTGTTTGCTTTGCAGCGACCAGTTGGTTCTTGTATTAGACTTGCATAAAGTTTAACACTTAGAAGAAAAGGTTTGGCGTGATATTTGCAGGTAGTCTGTGAGGGTTTGCCTTTAGATAAAAACAATCACTATTTTAAAATTTAGGGGAGCTCATTCTCTGAACACACTGAGGAAGACGGAAACTACATGAATAATTTTTAAATTTTCAAAATCTGCTAGTAAACAGTTAGGGGAAAATACATGACGAAACAAACATCCAAGAACAAGACTGAGTAAATATTGAAATTTATTTGAATTAAATACGAGGGTAAGGTGAAAAGTTCTTGGCCTGATCCAGAGATGGCACTCCAATGAGCAAAAATTTATTTCCTGCCTGGGTGCAGGTGTCATTAAATCATATGCCAAGTTTCAACTTGTTTTCTCAAGTAGTTTATTTACACGAATTTTCGCAGTAGACGTCTTGCGTGTTATTTGTTAAAGTGGTTATCCACTTTAACAAACTTTAGTGGCTATCCACTTTATTTAATAAATAGTATCGTATGGTCATAAAATTCTTCGTTTTGGATGGATTAAACAATGAGGAAATTCATCTAAAGTTGATAAAAGTTAATGGGGACTCTGCTCCTTCTTGTCAACCGTTAAAAAGTGGGCAGCTGAATTTAAATGTGATCACACATCCCTAAAAAATGACCCATGTAAAGGACGGCCAAAAACTGCAACAACAAAAAAAGTGCATGATATTGTGTTGGACAATAGGTAAGTGAAAGTGTGTGAGACAGCTGAAGCTGTGGGGATATCGGAAGAAAGGGCGCAAAACATCTTGCATAAATAACTAAGGATGCAAAAGCTCTGTGCAAGGTGGGTGCCACATTTGCTGAATGCTGATCAAAAGCAAATGAGCAAACAATTTTCGGAGCAATCTTTGGACTGATTCAACAGTGATCCTACCAATTTTGTGCAGCGATCTCTCACCATGGCTGAGACATGGGTTCATCACTATATGCCAGAAACGAAACAGTACTTGAAAGCCGGTGGTTCAGCACCAAAGAAAGTAAAGTCAATTGCATCTGCCCGGAAAGATCATGGCCAGTGAATGGATACAAAAGGGAGAACAATTACAGACAAATATTACTCCAACCTTCTTGACCAGCTGGATGCCAAAATTTGAACGAAGAGGCCTGGCTTGAAGAAGAGAAAATTATGTTTTCAGAGGACAAAGCGTTGGGAAAACTGTGGGATTTGGGGTACAATTTGCTCGGCCATCCCCCCCCCCATATTTTCCTCATTTGGCACCCTCCGATTTCCATTTGTTCCCAAACTTGAAGAAATTTGTTTCTGGGAAGCACTTCGCATCCAATGAAAAAGCTGAGAGGGTCATAGATGAATATTTTCACAACCTTCCAGACTCTTACTTCCAGGAAGGAATACTGATGTTGCAGAAATGCTGGACCAAGTGTGTTGAAGTCAAGGGAGATTATGTAGAAAACTAAAATCATTTTTTAACTGAAAGTTGCAGTCTTTCATTGTGAGGCCGAGAACGTTTCATCTTACTCTCGTAAAACTATTTCAAGACAAAAGCAAATTAACATATTAAAATACTGAACAGCTTAAAAAATGAGAACAAAAGGTATAAGAGAGTGAAATTCACTTAGAAATTCAGAAAACACTTACATAGACAATGCTGCATCTTTTGCTAATTTGGCTTGAAGTTCACGATTTTCCTCAGTGAACGGCAAAATAAACTCTTCTTTCACACATCTATCCCAACTAAAACAATCAATGAATAATTATCATAAAAAGCAATACATTGTTTCTTAATAGATGTTACAAAAATTTTAACCAGAAGTTTTAATTAATTTGGACATTTTTTTCTTTTAAACAAAAGGAAACTAAAAATTTTAAAATACAGTGGTACCTAAGTCTGTGAGTATGAATCATTCGGAAAACATACTGGTTATTCAAAGCACTTGAATATCAAAGTAAATTTCCACCAAACAAAAAATGGAAACTAAAATGATTCATTTCATAACTTTTCATATTAAAATGATTGATGAAAGATAAAAATTATATTTAAAAAAAAATGGTACTTATACGTAATGAAAAAGGACTGGTTAACTCTGGCATAATTCGAAACAATTAGAGTTTCTTCAGTTTGGATCAAAAATGTTTGGCACTTCTAAAATAGCTTCAAAGGATTTTTTTACTCTTGAGTTACAACTTTCTGCAGCCACATGAACTCCACTAAATATAACTTCAGATGATGTCTTGCTGTTTTGCAATACTGCCATGCACTCTTTGACTAATTGAAATAAAACTTTATTTTGTGCAAATTGGAACACTGACAGTTATTAAGCAATATATTATACTCTTGTAAGAAACTAATAACATGATCTTCATTATCTGACTTCATTAACTGTACTGCATTGTCCATACACTAATGATAGAACTATAAACTCTTTTGTCCTTGGAATAAAAAATATTATAAGTATCACATATGGAACACAATTACAGTTGGCTGTAAATTGCCACAATACAAATAAATAATTGATACATTAAATATAAAAAAGATTTTTATCTATAAATAGCTTAAATCTGGAAATTAAGCTATCAAGAAAGGCACACTTTAATGATTAGAGATACTGAGAAAAACATAACAGTACCATCAACATATTTAAATGAGACACATTCAGACTCTATTATATGCCACCGCATGTGCAAGTGATTGAGCTATTTGAGTACATATGTGCACTTGCATTAACATTTTGTAACACTATTTGGCAGACAGTTAAAAATGTACGTGTATTTAACAGTTATTCTACCCGAGATGCTATTACATGTCACTTTATGTTGCAGAGAGAAAACAGTCAATTTAGCACTCTTGAACTTTTGCTAAACTAACCTAGCTCTAAAATAAAACCTGCCCCCCCCCCCGAAAAAAAAAGAGCACTAGCGTACCTTTTTTTCAAATTTCAATTTGAAACATGAAAACTCAAAATTGCTTCTTTGGAGTGGTTTACTGCTCAACAACATTATAGTACAAAAGCATGAGTAAAGGTGATGGAAATTCACAAAACACAGTTATGAGAATATTGTATAACGTAGCATGAATGGTCTTAAGAAATGTGAAGCTTTGCGAGAAAAATGAAGATTACAGGGACAAATCAATTTAGCATTACGTAAACATTACGCTCCATTTAACATTACACTCTCTCTCACACACACAAAATTTGCCAGATAGCGCAAAGTAGGCGATGGTTTTTAATTGACTTTGAGTCAATTCTGAACTTCTTTGAATTGGAGTATTGAGAGGTCTCAGTAAGATCTTCACTTTTTATATGCTCTTTGCACTGCATTATCCTTAACACGTTGACTGCAAATCACGTGCCAGTGCGTGATGTAGGGTGATGTCTCAGTAGCCAGTCACGCGCTGGCGCGGGATGTGGGGTGATGTCTCAGTAGCCAGTCATGTGCTGGCACGGGAAAATCCTTCACTGATTATTCATTCTCCAGTTCAGTTGGCATTGCATGCAGGGTTTTTCTGATGGAATTGGCATGCAGTAATGATTAGAAAGTACGTATAAATAATTGTGGTTTCGAAATTAATATTTTTTTATTAAAAAAATTGTGATATGAGTTGTTCAGATGATGGTGCAGGGCCTTCGCGTCCCAAAAGAAGAAAAACTCAAAATAATAAGGCTCTAAAAAATGAAGAAATAGTAAATTTATTGGCTGAATTATCAGACGAGTACCCAAGTGATTTTAGTTATAATAGTGACAATGACGAGGAATTCGTTCCTCCCACTCATGGCCATGATATTTCGGATTCGGACGACGACGATGATGATGAAGGAGTCGTGCAAGAGGCTGCATGACAGCAAGATGATTCTACTATGGTGGAAAACATAGTTTGGGAAAATGATTCTACATCTGTGAAACAATTCCCTTTTAATGAAATCTGAGTGTTTGCTCCAACCTGTTTCGGGTAACAATCCTATAGATTTCTTTCGCCATTTTCTCACTGACGATATCTTGGAGCAAATTGTTGCTGAAACGAATGATTATGCTGAGAAAGTACTTTTGCACTGTGAAATAAAAGAAATGTTCTCGCATCAATGACTGGAAGGACACCACAAAAGAGGAACTCTTGATATTTGTGGGATTCATTTTACATATGGGAACTATACGAATGCACCATATACAAGATTATTGGAAAACAGATTCACTGTTTGGTTTACGTGCATTTGCAGAAAATATGAGCAGCAATCGGTTTCTGTTGTCATTGAGGGCATTGCACTTCGCAAAAATCCCGGAACAGAATACAGAACCTCCAAAGGACCGACTGTATAAAATAAGAAATATGATAAATTCATTCAACTCACGTGTATCTCAAATATACTATCCAGGACGAGAGCTTAGTTTAGACGAATCAATGATATTGTGGCGTGGACGGCTTGTATTCAAACAGTACATACCGAATAAACGCCACAAATATGGTATCAAGTTATACATGGTCACAACCTCTCATGGTATGATTCTCAAATTTATGGTGTATACAGGTATGTTGGATGATTCTGGTGGGAAGGGTCATTCACAAAAAGTCGTCATGAATTTACTTGACGGAATGCTCGATGTAGGGCATAGTGTATTTATGGACAATTATTATAACAGTTATGAGCTTGCAAAATGTCTCGCTGACAGAAAAACCCATTGCACTGGGACAATAAAAAAAATCAGGAAGACATTTCCAAAAGAGGTAAACGAAAAAAAACTGAAGAAAGGGCAAACTGTAGCAAAGTATGCTAATGGTGTGATGATTGCAAAGTGGAAGGATAAGAGAGACGTCACTTACATTTCCAATGAATATAAGAATGATATGATGGAAAAGGCAAACAAAAGAGGTGAAATTAAATCGAAACCTCTACCTGTAATTCAATATAATAAATTTATGGCAGGTATTGATAAGCAAGATCAGATGCTTGCCTATTATCCTTGTGAGAGAAAAACAATTAGGTGGCCCACGAAAATATTCTTGCATATTTTGCAAATGATGATGCACAATTCCCACTTTATCTATAATAAGTATTCCAATGGAAATACATCGCTGTATAACTATCGCTTATCCGTGATACGAAGTTTACTGAAAGAGCCATCTGTTCTTAGTGCTCCTGTGCGTAATCAGTCTGAAACTGAACATTTGCTGAGTACACGGGAAGAAAAAAGAGCCGGAAAGATTCTAAGAAAGCAATGCAAAAGTTGCTATTCCGAAGGGAAACGTAAAGACACAATATATGTCTGCAAATTTTGTGAAGGATCTCCTGGTTACTGCTTAGATTGTGCAAAGATAATACATAAATAACATTCTAAATGTATCCTTTGTAATAATGCGATTGTGATTTTCTTGAAATAAATTCATTTGTAATATGTATAATTGTTGTGATACAGTTTTATATAAAAATAATGCTTACTGTCACTTATTTTTCTTATTTTGATTCACTTTTTACATGTCCCGCACCAGCGCGTAATGTGGCATTTGGCGAAAAATTTGACATGTAGTGCCAATCACGCGTTGGCGCGTAATTATAAAATTCTTCAATGAAAAGCTTAAATAATACTTAGGTGTCACATATTTATCTTTTATTACTATTTTTAAGTTATATTTCTTACAATAAATATGTTGGCATCTGGGTACAATCTACTTCCATTTGAGGGCATTAACTATCAATCTAACTCTAAGTGACTGGCAGTCAATGTGTTAACGTTCTTAGTAGGTTGAAGTGGTAACTACTGATTACACTGAAAAGAGCTGTACAAACAGCTTTTGTGGAAAGTTCCAGAAGTGTAAAGTGTTTCTTTTGGAAAAAATAAATTTGATCAATCTATCATTGGTTCTGTGTGCATTCAATTCTCATAAACCCGCAAGCATGCAACAACGCGCTTCAATGCTAAGCAAATGGCATAATTACAACACAACACTAGTTACATCATAAACAGAATTCATCAAAGTGATGTCAATTATTCAAATTTATTAACTCTTTCTTTTTAGAAGACAAAGTGCAATCAGAAAAAAAAAGGATTATGCAGAGAAAACATTAGCCCACTAAGAATTGTGTACACAATAGTATAGATATGAAACATATTTAATTCAGAAAATCATCAGAAGGATTTAGATCAGTGATTCTCCTCTACTGTGCCGTGTCACTTTTGTGTGCCGCCAAATTTTAGAAATGTATATAGTAAAAATTATAATGGGTTTAATCCTAGTATACGGTAGACATGGGAATTGGCGAAATTCAGTTTTTAAGACATTAATAAGTATGCCAATTGTTTTATCCAAGCCAATTTTAGTGCTCTGGAGGAGAACACATTTCGGAGCATTTTCGTGCATGTTCAGTAGATAATTTAAATTCAAAAGTTCTGATTAGTGATGATAGATCAGACATTTTTGTTATTTTTAATAACAGAAATTCAAGAATGTAAGAGCTGAAAGAAAATGTATTAAACTCACAGATAAACTGTTGAAATTCCCAAAACAAATATTTTTATGGAAGAATAAAGCTCAGGAAGACAATTTGGAAAAGTTCGAGTCAGTCCCAAAAATTTTTAATAAAATTATTATTGACCATTTCACAACATTAGAGGATAGAATTATTCATTATTTCTCAATTTTGATATAACAAAATTTGATTGGGTTTATAATCCATTTGTGATAACGAATACCTCTACATTTGAATTAACTTTGAATGAAGAAGAACTAATTTCCCTTTCTAATAATCGAGATTTAATTTTAAAACATTCTGAAGAACCAATTAATTCATTTTGGATTAACATTAGATGCAATTACCCCATAATAACCAACAAAAAAGCAACAGCAGGGTTTTTTGCTATAACTCCACGAGAAATCAACTGAGACACATGAAATGCAGAAATGAAGGAGAGTATTATGTACGTAAAGGATGACGAAAGCATCGGAGCTGAAAAAGGAATACAATGCATATGGTATGGAATCAAACAAAAACAAGCTTTATTGAACGCATAGTATCGTGACTCACGATTGTCTATCCAAGAGTAAGAACAACAAAGCAGTTGTTCCTTAATATGGGATACGCCCTCTCCTCACTGCAATGGTTGCTTCGCACCGTCTCTGCATACTCAGAACCAGCTGGTGCAACATTTTTTGCGGTAGGAGTGCCCATTCCTCAATCAGCATGTGTTTGAGTTGTTGGGTGTTCGGAGGATGTAAGCGTGCTGCAATGCGTCTCCCCAAAGCATCCCACACATGTTCGATGGGATTTAAATCTGGGGAGTACGCTGGCCAATCCATTCGAGTGATATCTTCACTTTCCAGTAGCTTCTCAACAGCAAGAGTCCGATGTGGTCGTGCATTGTCATCTATAAAAATTAAGTCTGGGCCAATGGCACCTCGGAACAGACGCACATGAGGAAGGAGTAGCTCCTCACAATAGCGATCACCGGTTACAGACGCTCTGTCGAAAACGTGGAGCTCAGTTTGCCAGTTCAGCAAAATGCCTCCCCAGACAAGAACTCCAGAACCACCGTTACGGTGTCTTTCCTTGATGTTACTGGGATAAAACCGGGTCCCGACCTCTCTCCAAATCAAAACGCTTTGAGAATCGCTTCTGGTACTGAACTGACTCACATCTGTAAAGAGGACGTGACTCCATTGATCAGTTGTCCAGTTTTTGTGCTCTCTGCACCACTGTAAACGGTGGCATCAGTGGCCAACTTTCAACAGGAGGCCAGCGTTCAGGACGGCGGGCGAATAGGCCCCCTTTGTGAAGGCGTCTGGCCACAGTCGTCCCATTGCTGTACAGAGTTGCTGAGCAATCGCGTTTGCTGACTGCTTTCGGCCTCTTTTCACCTTCAGGACGATATATCGGTCATCCCCTGCAGATGTCATCTTCGGGCGGCCACCACCAACCTTTCTAACAGCTGTACCTGTGGTTTGGACCGCTTTTCAAGCGCACGAAATGACACTTTTGTTGATTCCGAACTCTGCAGCTACACTGGTTACAGTATGCCCCTCCTCCAGCTTTCCGATCATTCTTCCACGTGTGAAGTCGTCCAAGTGATTTCTTCTAGCCATACTTCAGGAACTGACTCACTGGCACTTGCAGCGAATATGTTGAATTGCGTCTCCGTCCTTCCTTTTATTCGTCCTTCTTGAGCTGCGCACGCCGACATCACACGTTTTGTGTACGCTCACGTCACCTCTGGCGTTTCGTTCCTGATATTTGCATACGCATGATGTTTCTACTGACTTACGTGTTCATTGTATTGATCTCCAGACCTCCTTTTCTGCAATTTCATGGCTATCTGCTAAATTTTTACATTGTTGCTTAAGTTTTTCACACCAGTGTATTTTAAAAATTGTGTTAATTTTTGATAGAAATAGGAACATATTTTGATGCATAAAATTTAATATCTATTAAATGGGTATTAAATTTGATATGCATGACAATCAAATAGTATGATGGATGAAATCATGATATTCACTTTAAGTAATCAGTTACTTTCTTCATGTATGTACACCAGATTTTTTATTGTCAATTTGCAGTGACACATTTGTATTACATTTTGCAAAACTATTAGAACAGCCAAAGAAAAGGAGAGATAGCTGTTGCCTTTCATAGAGCAGCATATACATATTAATATTCATCATATGTAATCAAGATTTTTCAAAACATTAAAATACTGCTAATATTGTTACAGTTTCAGATATAATTATATTTTATTTGTATGACTTGTTAACCCCTTCTCGACAGCATGTTGCTGAACTAAACCCTCTGCAAACAGGTGGGTCGTATATGCATAAGTCACAAATGTTGCTAGCAGGCGGATGGGTGTTGTATACATGCATTCTCAAATATACACGTTCTTTTAGAATTTTTTAAATCACTAGATGGCACCCAGTGTCCACTAGAGATGGCTTATTTGACCATATAGAATACTGCTGACCTTGTGTCGGTCAAGTAATTTCTGATTCGTTTAGATGTATGAGCAGATGATATAAAGCAAACAAAACCCAGCTGACATGTAGTTGGCTTCACATGATATAAACACTGAACACTTTCCAATGCTTCAAATTTGTTTTCTGTTCCCCCCCCCATGAGAAGATTGAGAGTGCAGCTGTGGTTTTAGGAACTCCGGTTTGCATTCAGTTTGCATGTTCATTTAGATAGCAGACGTAAGTTTTTTGCACTGGGTAATAAAATTAGTGTGATGTTTAAAAGAAAGATGTTTTTAATGGAAGAAGGAATATATTCAAATTGTAAAGCCCATAAGCGACTTTTTTGACACCGAAAACTCTAGATTTGACTGAGAATAGCGATTTTGATACCGAAATTTTTTCAGAGACTGAATTGGAAGTTTATTTTTTTTTTTACCTTGCAATCCAGTAGAACAGTGGCTACTCCATCATGAATTCAATCTATTAAGTAATTGAAGCCTTATGAATTTACGGGAAATGCAGAGGTAATTTTAATTCAAATGAAACTGACTTTTTTTAATAATCTAATGAACATAATAGTTCAAGAAATTAATAATTTCTATGAACAAAAGATGAGTGAAAATACGTCTTCATCCAAAATCAACATACTCCTCTAGATATGCCTAAAATGAGGAGATTACTAAGATTAATTTTTCTGCTGGGCCTGAATAATTAAGAAGTTCGACCTGAAAATGTGTTTCATACCTAATGATATGATAGTGACTAGATCATCACGCACTGTCTTCCTTTCCAAATCACCCATGCTATAATATTTGATCATACAATTATTTTTTATGTATGTTTAGATAGAGATTTAAATAAGTTTTTTATAACATTTCACCAAGATGGATCAAATATTTTGTTTTGCTTTAGATTTTAATTAAAAACTAGCGGCAAGCTAGCCCGCTTTATTCACATATGCACCCATACTGCATACACATTACACATGCGGAAAATGACGAACCCGCTTTATTCACGTATGCATCCACAAGATATTGCATACACATTACAAATGCAGAACATGACGAAAACACACATGCAACCTGCATGTTCGCCGAGATTCGAAAGTTGGACAGAACTACCAGTGCTCAGCGATTTTACGGCTCAGCCGTTAATGGGCCCTTGTAGGAAGTGTATTCGCCAAAATTTTCGGGTACGATATTCCAACAGTAGATTCGTTATCAAAATTCCTTTGGGTAAACTTCAAGTCCTATCTATAAACTTTATACCTAACATCTCTTTTGTAATTTTGTTTCATAACACTAAACTGTGCCGAATTCTCGTACCTATGGGAACGAGGACAGGAAGTCTAATTTTTTACATGCTTGCACGAAGCAGTGGTGTAGTGTATTCAGTAATCACATGGCACTCTAGGGCAATCTGCCTAAGGGGAAGGATGCCTTCGTGGAGGACTTTTTAAGTCAAACTGGCTCGTATACAAGTTAACAATAGGGAAAAACATCCGTGGAGCTAGCCTGTTTGCCGGGAACTACCAGTGTTCAGCGACATTGCCACCCAGCCACTAATGGGCTGTTGTATGACGTGCGATCACGAAAATTTTCGGGTTTATTATTCCAACAGTAGATTCGTTATTAAAATTTCTTTATTTAAATTCCTTTTAGTAAACTTACACAGAATCACACACAAAACTGCATCAATGCATATATTAATGCATGTGCACAAATGCATACAATGAGTGAAAAATGTATTTGCATCTGAAAAGAAAAAATTATAACTAAACTAAAAAATCCGATGTGTACACCGTATGACTTCCTTGTATGGAACATTGAATTATATGCAATTTTCCTGCATTTCATTTAAATATATTGAATTAACAGTTAACGAATTTTGAATTAAATGTACTTCGTCGATAGCACATAAACCACAACAGAATAAATGCATTCTTTAAAGTTCACTATATTTATTTGTCATAGCCACACTTCGGCGCTAAACAAAGATGATTAAGTGCCGCTTACCTAATGCGCTACTAATTAATTCAGTTCTCACTTCACGGTAAGGCAAAAATACATAAAAGTTAAAAATATTTTCATTAAAAATTGAAAGATATAGAAAAACATAAAACACCAAGTACAGTTAAAACAATTAAAAAACAGTTTTTTCAATTAAAACTCCAATTTGCATGCAAAATCCAGCTAATAACTTGAATAATAATTCCAGAATGAATCAAGCGTAATTTAATTCACAATTATAAAAGGAGATGTTACTTTGTTGCTGCGAAGTGACTGAGTATTTTAAGTAAACAGAAAATTTTTTGTAGTTGCTCAAAATCTGGGAGAAAAAAATAAGAGTTTCTTACGTAAGTAGATGCAATCTTGCAGCAAATAAGTAAAATTTGGCTGGGAATCCAGTGTAGAAGGAAGAATTACAGCGATGGAGATGAAATTTCCCTTGGCGTAAACATGATAGTAGCGTGAGTTTTTTACATAAACAGAATAGCAAATTTTTTTGGTAGTTGCTCGAAATTTGGGGGAAAAAAAAATAAAGTTTCTTATGTACGTAGATGCGATCTTGCAGCAAATAACTAAAATTTTGCTGGGAATCCAGTGTAGAAGGCAAGAATCGCAGCAGTGGAGTATTTTATGCAAACATAACAGCAATGAGCTGGCGCCCTCTAGTAAGGGAACGAACCTTTAAAAGAACAAACAAAAAAAAAAAGGGGGCTACAACAGACGGGTTTATAATTAATATCTCGTCGTACGAAGATAGGAATGGTCACACTGGATTGCAATGACCATTTATAATCCAACAGTGTGCTTTGCTAAGCCCAGAACCATGCGGTTCTCCAGCAGATAGTGTTACAAACAAACAAATGCGCACAGATTGTAATATAATAGAGTGATTTTTCAGAATCTCTTGATATTCTGTATTTATAATTATATTAATGTTAGATAACCTTACAAAAAAAATTAAAACAATTGATAAAAAAATATTTTTAAGGAATTTTTTTAGGCTTAGCGTTAGCTTAGGCCTAAAAGTTAGGCTTAGCGATGCGATATACCGTCTTGCGAGATTGTTTTACTGCAACAACACACCATCTCCAAAGTAAGCAACGGTAAGTATATATGTCTAGCATCCAAGGTACGTCTATGTGGCATGCCATCTCATAAGAGGATTAACTGTTGATGCATATATGAAGGAGTTAAATGTCACATATCATGTTAATAAATGATAAAATTCACCTTTTCGGCAGCAATTTCAGTAAAACTCGGTTTCAACATGTTAAGACTCTACTCATTAGGAAGAAAATTAGTCTCAGAGTCTGTGATCTGCTTTCAAAGTGAATTTAGTACAGAAAACACCAATGAAAAAATAATCTTTTAATCACACTGATCATGTAAGAAAATTTTATTTGCTGCCGATTCTAATGCAACGTGTAAGAGCTGGCAAGGATTAATAAAGTTTCCTTGATTTTAATCTTTGAAGGTTACTGCAAGTAAAATACAATTTGCAGCATAGCAAAGATTAAAAAAGTCAAAATTATCTTTGCTTTATTATTTTGTATTGGCTTAATTTAAGTACTTCAGAAAATAAATAAAGTTATAAACAACTGATTTTTAATATTGACGATTTTATCTGGTAGTACAGTTTTTTTTTCCCCTCCTTTAAATATATGGTAATTGATGAATGAATTACAATTACACTGTTGTTTATTGTACCTGCTTTATTAGAAGTTTAGTTACGATGCATTAAATGATAAGAATAATTAATCATATTAATTACAGTTTTTTGGCATAAATTTCTTTCCCAGTGACCCACTTTGATTAATGCAGTAGGTGCAATGACTTTATCCAGCTGATGTGTCAGTCTCACCAAAATCATTTCTTTAATGTCTGTATACTTTGTGTGAATTTATTATAGTCATCAGAAACTGCATTCATGATTCCCTAATGGCGGTCCTTGGTGATTCTATCCAACAAGTAGTAAACCATAACAGAGTTGCTAAATTCAGATTTGAGACAAAACGATCACTAAATAACTTAATAATTTCTAGGACCTACCTTCATGTCTAATAGATCTCTAACTGAAACACAGTGACTTAATAGGACACCCTAGATTGTCAATCTGTCTCTATAAACATTCAAAAATCGTAACTTTTGGTCAGCATTTGTAGTAAAAAATAAGTAAAACAGCTTTTAACAGATAAAATGTGGAATATGCTTTCAAAGACTATGTCTCACATGAAATACTACCTTGGTAAATATAGTATTATAACTCTGACAATGCTCGTCAGGTCTGCATAAAATGCACAGTGTCTTCACTATATTACTTTAATAAAATATATTTATATATTAAATACATAACAAAATATGTTCACTATTAACCACTATTAAATTCCCCCCCCCTAAAAAAAAACGATTCTTTTACTAAAAGCAACATCAAAATACAAACTTGATACAGTTAAACCATTAAAATAACTTAGTAAAGCCACTTTAAAAATTATTAACAATCTATGTAATATATATAAAACTTAATTAACTGAAAACGTACTGTAAACCTACACAAAAATATTAAATTGCATTTATAATCTTTAATAGATTTACTTACCTACTATTCCACCCAAAAAAGTGTATAAGATATTCTGGCACCTTACGACCACGTCCATCGTGACTAACAACTAGATCTAACACCTATATATAAGAGTAAAATAACATATATTGTATAAATTGTAACATAAATTTTCTGAAATATTTAAAGCAGTAACAGATTTAAATTGTGATATAATAACAGTGATACACCAATCAAGATGTAAGTATTATTTACCCAAAAAAAAGTATAACATATTTTCGCACCATAATAACTGCACTCTATATAATACTTTTTACAACAGAATCTAACACCTTAAATCAATAGCAATTACACTCTATTTCAGTTTTTGGGCTAAAGTGTCAAATTAAGATGGTACATTATCTAATAAGCATGTAATTAATGCTGCTAATAAAACTTGACTCGATTTTACTCCAAGTACCAGTCTGTGATGTCTATAAACAATCTTTTCACTCTTGGATGGATAAAAAAACTGCAAAAACCCCTGTGTTGATAGGCTATACTTAGCATCAGAAATGCTTTTTCATGTCTGAGAATAACCCTATTGGGTGAATTCAAAAGCTATCAACTATATATGGCATCATTTCTAGCAAGTTCGGGCCCTTATACAAAAGATCGTTCAAAGAGCATTTATCACTTTCTCGGGCTGACTCACCAAAGACGGGTCTGATTTTTGTAGGGACATTATCCTTCTTAATTACTAATCGATAAGGCAAAAATTTCCTGCATCAACATTATCAATATTATTACGTTTTCAATTGTATTCAATTTTTTTCATTCCAAAAAATTGCAGTATATTCTTCTAAAAATGCCTTAACCTATGTTCACTGGCACATCCTTTTATGCCCCTTCTAAGCTAAATTTTTATCCGCAAATCTGTCACATCAAATTTAAAAAGTAGACAAAGTTCATATCTACCATCCCCAAAGAATTTTCACATTATTTTTAAACTCTTCCAAAACTCCAGAATATTCTAAATTTCTTTTATAATTATCTATTGGATCTGAAATCCCGATGGACTCTAAAGACCATAAACTTTTTATCGAAGAGTTACTAACATACAACGAAATTGCATTAAAATTAATATCAGGTGCTGTTCTGTTACTGGGACCGGATTTATGTGCATAAATGTGCATATATATACACACATATACATTCAAGCTTACTTATATACATGCATACATGAACACATAAATCCATTCATACATTTCTGAATCCGGCCCTGATAACAGAACAGTACCTAATACCATCATTGCCATTTCCAAATGACTCATATTTCCCAGCTAACACATGTCCCAAAAGGATCTCTAATAAAAACAAGCCGGACTCCTACTGAACAGACTTATTAGTAACAAAGTATTTATTGGTAATCAAAGTGCTGGATCAACATCAAACGAAACAAATCCTATATCTCTTAATTCATTAACAATTCTATTATCCCTCACTTTTGGCACTGTGCCACAAATTTTTTTTCAGAAATTGCTGTGATCTGAAAGGACAAAAATCCATCTAATGCTGAAATGAATAGACTTAACATTGTGAATTTGTGTTTAAGGTTCTTTCCCCTCCCCGCAGTAAAGAATGCTTTCATTAAATTTATCTTAATGGTTTTAAATACAGATTTTGCACTCATCTTTTACTAACATACG
>KK121668.1:36904-78729 GCA_000611955.2 Stegodyphus mimosarum | reverse complement strand
TACTTTAAGTTCAATATTTTTAAATTTAATTTTAATGGTCAGAGTCATTAAATAAACATTTCCCATTCTACAGTTATTAGTTAATGTACTGGTTTCAATTACATCACTTCAGGTTTTTCACTTGTGCGCTTTTCTTGGTGACTGAGACACATTAAAAAATGGCAATTTTTACTACAGTATATGCAAGAATCTTTTCATCGACATATTTTACAAGCGAGTCCCAATCTGAAACATCCAAAACAGGCACCCTTTAATTAAAAAGGGTGCCTAAAATATATTTTTCTTCACCTCTAATATCATATGTCTTGCAGAAAGTCTTTAATTGAGTGCTTTTTTTCAAAAAAGAAACAATTAAAACAACACTTAACTGGGCTCTCAGAATTCATGTACTTACTAGTGCAGCTGCAGTTGTAGAATCAACATTTTTATTTAGAAAAGATATCTTAGAAAATATCTGAACCAGATACTGAAGACTTTGGTATCCTTGCTGCAAACTTCGTTCTACAGCAAGGATACTTGGTGTTGGGAAAGATGAAGCGTATTATTTCTGGATCTAAATAACAATGATGGGGAAGATGAAGCAAAGTTCGATGATATGCCTGAAGATATAGCAGAAGACGAACATGATGAACTCTTCATGTTATTCGATAATGAAAACGTTTAATTTCATAAGGTATGTTAATTTCCTTTAAATAAGCAGCATTTTTGTGCATGTAAAAATCTAATTTTTTCCTTATTTCTAAGCTACTATTTTTATATCTGACGTAGAATGCGCACCCGTAAATTTTGGTCCTGTTTTTCATATTAAAAGTGTGCGTTACACACCGGAACATACGGTACATTCAATGCATTTAAGATACGCAGTAGTGATCAACAGACATGATGTTCTCATGCTGTATGATAATGTGCACCACACTTAGCTCAAAAGACTGTGCTGAATTGTAACATAAGTAAATTGCAATATAAATACTTTCTGTGCTTGCCATATTTTCAGAGACAGAAATGTATCAGATACAAATAAATATTCTGCATGATTACTTTGTTTCTTTTACTAAAATTATATTTAGGTCACAGCATTTGCTGGCAAAAATGGCATTTTACACAAATATAGTGCAAAGTTACAATCTTATGTTTAAAAAAACATCAAAGCATTTTTAAAAAAACTAAGCAAAGCAAAATTTTAATGATCTAACATTTTAACAATCAGACATATACAATTTTAATGATCAGACATCATTAAAATTTTGACATAAGCAAAATTTTAATGATCAGAGTTCAAAAAAACATCAAAGCATTTTTAAAGAAGCATTTTTAAATCAATCTGAAACTTACAGAAATTTTCATAAAAATTAGTTTATACAATTATTATATCAGAAATATAAAATGCTAAACATAATACCTAGAACTACGTACCAAAATGGTTAAAATTAATTAATAACTAAAACTTAAAATATCTGCAACTTTCACAAGAGCTTTAGAAAAATCGTAAATTTCAACTATGCATTTTATCTACAAAAACTAACACATTTGTAATTCAAAAAATAAACTGCTGGAAGTTAATGTACAAGGTAGAATATTTCAAATAATATAATATTTCAATGACAGTTGACTACATTAATAACTGAAATTTAAAGGTAACAAAATATATTAAGTTGAACAGGAATTGCTTCAAGTAATTAATGGTATTTATAAACAGTAATAATCTTTAGGGGAGCTTATGTGAGCCCTTTGTCTCTAATATCGATGCTCCCTTTTTTCTATATCTTGCACACCATATTCATTCTAAGTTAATATATCTTCCATAGAATTAAAACACACTTTAAAATGTTCTATATTTAAAAATATTTTTATTTATTTTTATGCAGAATTATTTGTATAAACAGTATATGTTTCAGATGCCTTTGCAGACTGTGGTAATAGTTTATAAAATTTTACAACTGTTGGTTATTATTTTCTTAAATTTTTGTATTTTGCCTATGATATATTTTTTTAAATTGTTATTTAGCCCTTTAGATTTGCACTTATCCTTCTGTGTTTTTACTGTTCTTGCTCCTCAATAACCAGTTGGATGGCTGTGCTTTTCTGATGACATATGATTTATTTTACTGAAGTTTTTCATTTAGTAGAACGTTATCTATTTCAGGATGATATGCTAGCAAGTACTAAGGAGGTGGGTTTATATCCAGATATTCCAGTGTTACACCATTCTACTGAGGACCTTTCTTCAAAGCACTTTTATCCTCCCCCCTTTTTTTAGTTAAACCTGCTTTCATACCCCTAACAAAATTTTGAAATTCTGTTTATAATTTTGTTGCCTGAATGTTTGTGTTCCACTTTATCTGTTTCAAGTATCTTAAGATGTTTCAAAATGATACAATGTTATCTGATAGCTTATGACAAACTTTACAACTTAACATGATTTGAAACAACACAAGTGGCAACAAAATTTATCTCACTTTTCAGAAAAATCCCACATATTCTTAAAGTACATAATTTTAAAATATATAATTCAAATTTTTAAACAAATTTCACATTAATCTCTCATACACTAATAAGTTAATGGGGGCAACTGCAAAGTCAGTTATATTATAATTTTCAAAAAATTAAAAAGCTAAACAGTGCTTAATCAGAAACTACAACCAAGCAAAAATACCATTACATATATATGTAAGAACAAAATAACTTCTATAGCAATTATGCATTTTTCCGATGCCAAGTTAAATGGTCATTTCAAAAAATACAAATTAAAATATTAAGTAACATTAATCTCATCAAGAGAGTATTAACAGACCAGATGAAAAGGTACCGGTGACAAGAATTCTATTCCTCGCCACGAATGAAGATACCAGAATGCAACAGTACTATTGCCAAGAAAGCGATTTTTCGCCAAGTATGAAAATGCATTCGATCCCAGTAGAATGGTGTAGTTTGTAGTACTTCGGCAAGACGCACTAACCCTACGTAAAATTTCTGAGTTACAAAATAATTGTAATTGTACACATAATTAAATTTAGGTATCAGAATATATTTAAAATGTATATTATCTCTAAACATCGATATTCAATAATTTTTAGATGTAGCTTTCGTCAGGCAATACATCATTTTACAATTACGGTATCCCATACTAACAAATTTTGGCGATAAAAACCCTTGCCAATTTAGCGCTCAAACAATTAGTTTCTTGACAGAAAATCGTTACATTTCGTAACAGAAATGTCATCTGTATGTGTTTAAACTAAATACTTTCAGATATTTTACAGAATGATCATTTCTGCAGAGGAAGTCCTAGACTATATCAATTAAAGCATGTTATGATCCACACAGAAAAAAAATGGCTCAACCTGATATAATCTTACCATATAAAACCGCCTATTAAAAAATTCTACAAATGCTAATTGCTGTAACTTTTACATTCATGACAGAAACTTTTCTTATTGTCCGATTTAATAAACAAATAATTATACACCTCAAAGCATTAAATGTCCAAGATAAACTTTTCATAAGAAAAGCCTAATGCTTGTTACTCAGCAAATTTAAACTTGCTTGTTAACATAAACATTAAAAAAAAAAAAATTAAATATGCATCGCTAGTGGCTAAAGGAGGTTATATGGACACCACGAAATATTAACTATTATTTTATTAATTCGTTTAAATTTAAACTTAACATTTAACACAGTAAATTTTTAAATGTTGTACTAACCACTAATATTTATGCAATATAAAATTTTTGACATTCAGCTTTTAACAACACATGGTGGACTTTTCGAAATTCAAGAGAAAATTATTACACTGCTATTAATTAAAGGCTTGAAATAAAACAGAAACAAAAAATAACAAAACAGAATTTCGCTCTTAAATATATAACAGTTTAACTCTGTATGAAATCTAAAAAAGATTAAATATTTTATGCAACGCTTTTTATAACATAGTATATATTTTTCGAACAATACATTTAGGAAATGTTGGAATTAAAAACGAAAAATTAAGATAGTATTAGATATTCTTCATTCAACACTGATCTTCAACCGATGTTTTCAAGTTTCAAGAAAACTTCTCAAAACTGCTTTCCGTAAAACCTCAAATCCCGAAAACTCTTTACTAATATAGTTTTATTAATACAATCACTTTATTTATTTATTTTTTTCCAAACTGATGAGTTTTATGAACTACATAATCTACTTATTAGATCTTGAAATGCATTTCAATAGTAAGGAAAAGTATTTTATTAACTATATGAATCGGTTTGAAAACCCAAGTCATCTTGAAATAATTTAATTTATCAAACAAAAAAAAAATATTTATGTTATCCATCCACACTAATAAATAGGAAATACAACATGGATATATACTTTTCTAACTACTATGTAAATAAAATGTACACATTTTAGAGCTTTTTCTCACTACTATGTAAACAAAAATGTACACATTTCAGAACTGCTAATACGATTTCACAAAAGATTCATGTCTATAAAAAATTTATTTAAAATTCAAACGTAATTTTTTTCTCTTCGTGCCTGAAAAATCATCAATTATTGTTTAAAACAAGCTACAAACACAATATTACGAAATAACATTGTGACACAAAAAGCAACTTCACCGTGAGCAAAAATCAAATGATTATTATGTTTTGTTTTTTCTTTCTGTTATTTTTCAGCAATGGAAAATTTTGGAATGCACCGTTATTCGAATAACAATGCATTTTTCTCTAAAATAACGGATTAAATTCGTAGACTATAAGAAACTATGAAAACACTGAATTGTGTACATAAAATATACTGAAGTGCAACAAGAAAATAAATATTACTTGTTTACCTTTGATTCGTACAATACTTTTGCTTTAGTTGGATCCGGTTCATAACACAACACCCTTTCTCCTTCCGAAAATTTAAATTTCACACCTCTAGTTGAAAACATTTTTGTTAGAAATCAAGATTGTATTTTTAACGTAAATAATACCATGCGCCATGCAATGTATAAAATTTTATCTGAAGGAATAATCCGTTGTGCTCTCTTCCTATTGGTTATAATGTTAGCTTAGGGTTACCACACTTGGCTTTAATTCGACCAACGATCAAAAAATAACTAATGCCATAATTTAAAGCCAAGCAGGTTTGCATTTTACGGCTTTGAATGTTAATTTATAAATGAGCATTTCTAAGAAATGTACCGACGGTATATTCCGAGAACAGGCTTGTTTGCGGAATTTGGTTCCGGTTGTCGGCGGCATTTTATTGTGCCAACGAAAGTAAATACTGTGTTAAAGAGTAGCAAGGGATGGGGAAAATGTATTTTGGGGGAAGGTATATAAAGAAACGCTTGTTTTTATGTTTGTATTAAACGTCAAGTAATGTGCATATATGACAAAAATGTACGGCTTTTCGACCTGACCGTATAATCAATCACATTTACTCTCATATGGCCAATAACTAGCTTCTGTTGACACTTATTTCTGGATGTGTACTATTTTACAACGTTTTCTGCTAGGGAAACATAAATATTGAAACATTATGTCACTAAGATGGAAATATGCTCCTATTATCTATTTGAACACGCAGTGTTTAATAGCCATCCCCATAGCAGTCATTCTAGAATTGGTTCTGTAATATTATCTAATGTTCATTAAATTGTTTGATGCTTTATTTTGCCTTACTATTTATTTATTTTACTTTATAAAAAATATATAATTCCCCAGTAACACCTGCAATGATGATGTATCTCAAATCTTTTGAATGCCCTATAAATATGTGTAATTCTGATTTGCATTAGGAAAAATAAAACATATCAAATGAGCCTAGTTGCCAATGAATTAGTTATGTGATTTAGTGGTGACATTTGATCTCTATGTTGCCCATGAATTTAACTGTGTGGGCCAAATGCGTATACAATAGAAAAAAAATAATTTTACGACTATGCTTTTTAACCCCAATAGTCTGACAGCTTACTGTCCCAGTTTTTTTTTTTTTTTTAATTTTATTTAACTTTTCTATGTTTATTACCATACCATGAGGAGATTGTATAGGTTTCAAGAAAAATTCTTAGTTCTTTTAAATAATTGCATTATTTTTACATTATTGTAAACAGCAGCATGTCTCTTCGTTTATTTTCAGTTTATTGCTATTAAAATCCGTTTTTAATTGTAATTGAGAAACAATTGAAAACCTGTAGAAAATGCTTTATTTATTATCTGATAAAGTAAAGTGTAGAAAAATTTGCAGTTTGTACATCTAAAGAATATACTTCCTCGAATACAGAGCAAAAGCAATAACAGTTTTTTATTTTAAATAAGCATAATTTTTTAAATACAAAATCTTTGTTAATGTACTTAAAATATTCCTTTTTTATTCAAAACTTGCATTGCTAATATTGAAGCATGATAAACACCAAATTGTGATTATTGAATATTCCTGAATTCTAACGTGCAGTTCTTACTGACATGAAGTCTGGCAACTTTTGAAGCAAATATTACCTCTAAGGTACCATTTATACTGACTAATATAGAAATCTTTAATTGTGTCAGCAAATATTCTTAAATCTTTGTGAAACTTGGCCAGTCTTAATGAAGTAGCATCTATAAAGATCATTAAGCACTTGCAGTTTTGTCTTGTCTTAGATTCCTGGGATTGGTTGCATATTATGATTTTTACTGTTTTCAGCTGTTCTCAATTTTTATTATCTACCCAACACTTTTTGTGAGCTTGTAATTAAAAATAAATTCCACACAATAAAAAATTTGGATTACATTAAATTTGAATTTATTTTTCTTCTTAGTCAAACTAATGTTGTAATCCGGAAAATGATAATGTTACAGTAGCATGACTAAACTGAGAATACAAAGGAAATATTTTTATGAACTTTTTCCCCCTCTCCTTCAGAAAAAAACACAAAAATACTTATTATAATGCATTTTAGATGAATATTGATAATGAGGTAATGTGTTTTTAAATGAAAATAAAATGGATATTACTTTCATGCATCAATTATAAAAGTATCTCAAAGGCATTGCCTTAATTGTAATAAATACTATAACATAGCTGTCTTAAAAGTTTTAGAACAACTTATTTTGGCCCATGCACCCCTTTCACTAGAAATCCCCCCCTTTCCAACACTCGAAAAGTATATATACATTTCTTTAGATTTAGACTGTGTTGTAATGTGTTTTATAAATTTAACAACTATAGTGTGGAAAAAGTTGATAAGTACCAAAACCTGAACAAAAGTAGTTTTTTGTATTCTTAAAACTTCCATTTGTTCTACTTTTTAAAAAAGTAGAACAGACTTAAATGTTGCAACTATGGAGGTATCACCCTCTTAAATGTGGTATTTAAAATCTTCTCCCATATTTTATATAATAGGTTATTACCATATGCATCTATAGTTATTGATAGCTACCAATGTGGATTTCAAGCTGGAAAATCTATTATTCATCAAATTCATTCTGTTAGACAAATTTTAGAAAAAATTATTGAACATAATATTGATACCTTTCATCTTTTTAATACCTTTTAAAGCTGTGGTTAGTCTATATTTTAGGGTGCCTCTTGGATTGTCACCAGGTTATTGTTTCATTTATTGCCAAACTGTTGTTTTATGATAACATAAGTAGTTGAATGTTATGGAAACCCTATTATGACGTGATTGGTTACGTGACTGTGGTGAATTTGACTGATAGGAAAGTATTTGTGAGGCCTTATTTCAGCATTGGATGTCAGATAGGAAGTACGTTGCTTATTTTGCGATGTACACCGTAAAATGTGTGTATATGATGAGATTAATGTGAAGTTTCTGTATGATTTGGAACGAAAGGGGAAAAAATGAATTAATTGACTGATATGTAAATGAAGGTTTGCTTAGTAGTCATTATAAGTGTCCTGCTTGTGTGAAGGAGATGCATATGGTCGAATGTAAAGATCGTTCAGATGGCTGTGAATGCGTTTGTCACAAGAAAGGTAAGGTTCATGCAAGAAATGCCACTGACAGGCTGGCACTACAGAGGATACTTTTTACTCTTATTTTTGTGAATTTATGTGGGAATGGCAGTATGCATATTCTAGTTTAGATAATTTTAGAAAGTTTTTGGATGCTGTTAAGGAATTTTATGTGCCACAGACTGAAGACGCAGAAATTTCTAAATATGGTAAGTCAATTTTCCTTTTTGTACTGCATACATGTGATGAGATGTATTTAATTTTTTATGTTATTCCATTGTGTGATTTAAAATACAATTTATTGAGCTTAGATTGGTTACAAATTTTGTTCAGTTTTAGTGATGAGTAACTTTGTTTTAACATTCTATGACATAATCATTCTCCTGATTTTAAGTTAAAATAGATTGATGTGTACATGGAGTCAAGAGAGTGTGCAATGCCGAGTTTGTGCAATTCTCTGATCTTTTTTAAGTGAAAATACATCAATGTATATATAGGCACCAAGTTTGTGCTATTCCTTGTTATTTTGTGTAGCTGCCATTTTGAAATTGTGTGTTGCTGGCCAATCGCCAATTTTCACCAAGGGGCACCCTTAAATATATTTTTACCAAAGCTGCTTATGGTAACATAGACTGTGAAAAGCTATTTGAAGCTGTGCTGGAATTTGGATTTCCTAGAAAATTGATTGATATATCTAGAATGACTTTAAAGAGAGTAAATTGCTGAGTTAACATCATGTCTGATATATTAGAGGCATTCTACACTGAAAGGGGTTAAGACGGGATGATGCCCTCTCATGCATGTTTTTCAATATTGTCCTTCAAAAGGCTATTAGAGATGCTGTAATTATAACCAGCAGCACCATATTTCAGAGATCTATACATGCTAGTAACTGTATAGATGACTGCTGATTCCGTCGAGATTATTGGTAGAAGTAAACAGATGACTGCTGATGCCATCGAGATTATTGGTAGAAGTAAATAGATGATTGCGGAGACTTATTTCTTTAGAATCTGCATCCAGAGACATTGGATTAGCATTAATGAGTGTAAAACAAAATTTATGGTAGTAGCTAGCAGAGTACATAATCCCCTCCTACTGTAAGTAAAGTCTTATACTTTCGAGGGCATTTCGCAGTTTATGTATCCTGGTACTGTGTAAAGATAATAATATTTAACTTGAAATTTACAATAGATTATTTAGAGCTAATAGATGTTATCATGTTTAAAGAATTTTTTAGCATCTAAATTATTAAACTTCAGTACAGAAATAAATCTTTATAAAACTTTTATTAGACCTATCAAACACTGACTACCAATAAGTATTTGGACACCTGTGATAGAAAGGAAAAACTAACTTTATTCAAAATCAATAGTTGGTAGAGCCTCCACGAGAAGTAATTACAGCACGAGCATATTATGCCCCTCCGGGGCATACTTTCCACAAGCCTTTGTATGACAGCTAGTGGTATTTTCTTCCACTCGGCTTGGAGAAGACATAGAAGTTCCTTTACCGATTTTGCACCGGTAGTGCACCCCTGAATTCGGCGATGCAACTCGTCCCAGAGGTTCTCGATAGGATTCAGGTCTAGACTCTGGGCAGGCCAGTCCATTCGATGAACTCCATTGGCACCATACCAAGCCTTGGTTAACGTCGAAACATGGCAAATGGCATTGTCGTCCTGAAAGTAACAGGGGTCCAACCCGTAAAACTGCCACAACGTAGGAAGCACATTGACATCCAAAATAGTGCAGTAGGCATCGTAGTTGAGCTTACCATGAATGGGGACCAAGGGTCCCAGCACATACCAGGAGAAACACCCTTAGACCATAATTCCACCTCCGCCGAACTTGACTGTTGGCACAATGCATTCTGGCAGGAGACGTTCTCCACGTAGACGCCAGACCCAGACCCTGCCATCCGAACGGTAAAGGGTGAACCTTGATTCGTCACTCCAAAGAACCTGTTTCCACTGATCTACGGTTCAATTTCGATGTGCTTTGCACCACATTAACTGAGCAGAGCGGTTGGACTTTGTAATCAAAGGCTTATGGGCAGCAGCACGACCATGAAAACCAAGTAGACGTGCTTCATTACGGATGGTATTCATTAAAACAATACTCCCGGATGCTTGTTGAACCTTCTCGCGGATGAGGGCCATCGGTTGGGTGCGGTTCTTCCGAATTTCTCTGGACAGCACTCGTCGGTCTCTATCTCCCAGTTTCGTTGGTCTGCTGACTCGGGGCACATTCCGACAATCACCGCTCACCTTCCACTTCTTTAATCACATAGGCCACTGTCGATTTTGGGTACTTCAGATCGCTAGAGATGTCCCTTAAGGATCGGCCACATTTGTGATACCCGATAATTATACCTTTCTCGAAATCAAAGAGCTCCGAACTGCGAGGCATCTTGCATGCGACTAAAGCCGATGCTATTTCCTACATCTATACCGGCGGAGTCCGTGACGTACCTTACGACCGCAGATATCGTCATTGGCATAGGTGTCCAAATACTTATTGGTAGCCTTTCAGTTTTTTAAAGAAAAGTACTGCAAAAAATGTATAGCCCAAATAGAGAAAATAATAGATGGAGAATTTTGTTTAACCATGCATATGTGAGTATAGAAGATAAAAACAAGAATATATAGAAGATAAAACAACCTGATATTTTTTGAAGTCATCAAATGTTATTGTATAAGGTGACTTGGACATATTTTTAGAATGTGATAGCTCAACCCTGTGACTGCTTGGAGGTGAAGTGGCTAGCACGTGGCGCAGCTGCACCTCAGGTACGGGGTTCGGTCCCCAGGCTGGGCAAGGTTGACTCAGCCTTTCTTCCCTTAAGTGGGTCCATATAATGAGTACCAAGTTTGCTTGGGGACCGGAGGTTCCTGTGACAAGCTGACCACTTGTCCAGAGCATATGCTAATGCACTCCAGGACCCAAAGGTCAAGAAAGCAGAAAAAGGGCACTGCAGGCAGTGGCCCACTATTGCTATTACACCACTGAGTTTAGTTTAGTAGCTTGAGCCCTGTTAAAAAGGTGACCTTTGCAAATCTTGAGGGTACCAGGAAAAGAGGAAAAATCGCACAAGATGGATAGACTGTGTGGAGGCAGATCTTAGGACTCTAAAAATCAATCGTTGATGGACGTAGCAAGCAATCGGATCCATTGGAAATAGCTTGTTGAGACTGCTTTGGCCTGTGTTAGACTCTAGTGCAACTGAAGAAGCAGAAACTAAAACTAAATACTTAATAGATGAATAAAAGCCTGACATGACCCCTTCCCCCCAGAAGCTATGAAATTTCTACTTGGTTGAGAATCTTTGTCTTAGAAGAAATATCAAGGTAGGAAAGAAAAGAATATCAAGAAAAATAGCATCTCCTCCTTTTTAAATCATGTTGGTTATTTACAACACAAGCATTCAAGGGACACCTGCCATGAAAAAAAATATCTGGGTAAAGAATTATCTATGAATTATTATTATGTATTTATATTAATCATGTAGAAAGCCACAATATACAAAGTTTTTGGCAATAAAAAGTGAATTTAGATCATAACTACTACCTATCAAAGTTTTGATCAATTAAAATGTATTTTGAAAAATATTTTAGTCAAATCATGAAATATTTAGAAAGTTTCAATGAGGCAGTATCAATTCTCACCCGTTATACACAGTGGTAAAATAATGATACCAGATATTCAGTAATGATTATTAACTTGTTTAATTAATTATCAGTATACATTCAATGTATCCTACATCATACATACTGATTCAAAGTATTCATAATAATGATCATAATACAGTGAATTTTAATTTTTCATGAAATCAATAATCGATATCATCCATTGTGCCACCCAACCATTATAGTGGTTAGTGCCGAAGGGCCTGGGTTCAAATCTCAGAGAAAGAATGAATGTTTTTAAATGTATAGTATCAGTGCGGCATGGTGGCACTCTAAATATGCGGTGAGCCGAATGTCCTTTCGTGTGGTTTGGTGGAAGGGGAGACCCTTGGACTCATTCCTCGGGAGTGCTCTCCATCAAAACTGGGGGCGGAACTGAGTCAAATTGCACTGTCACCTGTTAGGTGCTTAAAGCTGTTGCCAACGGCAGGTAAAATCTAGCGCTCCTTACTACAAGGAATTTTGTGCCTTGGGCTGACTACGTGAGACAAGTGAGCATAAGTAGCAAAAACAACATCATTCATTATAACATTTAATGGTGTTATAAATAAACCAGTTTTATTTTCTAAATGTAATGATGTGGGTAACTTTATGCAGAGCTCGACTCACAAAATTGGAAGCCCATGCAGTGTTATGGTGGTCTAATGTTTGGAATGCTGATGTCATTTGTGCTTAAATGTTAATTTTATTGATGTAAATAATGTATTGGGTTGGCAACTAAGTAATTGCGGATTTTTTTTAGAAAATCAAAGACAATTTTTTCATGGAACTAAATAACTTTATTCTGTAATGTATTGCCCATTTTGATCAATGACCTTTTGCCATCTTTCAGGCAGCATCATAATCCCACGTTCATAGAACTTCTGGTTTTTATTAGCAAAAAACTGAATCAGGTACGATTTGACATCATCATCGTTATTGAAATTTTTACCATTCAAGGAGTTTTGTAAAGATCGAAACAAAACGTAATCAGACGGTGCAAAGTCAGGACTATATGATGGATGTGGCAAAACATCCCAACCAAGCTCCAGTAATTTTTGCCGTGTGACCAAAGATGTGTGTGGCCTTGTATTGCCATGATGGAATACAGAACGTTTTCGATTTGTCAATTCGGGCCGCTTTTCTTCAACTGCATTGTTTAATTTCGTTAGTTGTTCAATGTAGACATCAGAATTGATCGTTCGGTTGGGTGGTAAGAGTTCAAAGTAGACAATTCCTTTGTAATCCCATCAAACTGATAACAAAACCTTCTTTTGATGAATCTCAGCTTTTGATGTTGTTTGAGTTGGTTCACCTGGCCTACTCCACGATCTTTTCCGCTTGATATTGTTCTAAAAAACCCATTTTTAATCGCCAGTTATCAGTCGTTTTAAAAATGGATCATTTTCATTACGTTTCTTTAGCAAATCGCAGCTGTTAATGCTTTGCGTTAAATGCGTTTCTTTCAGTCCGTGAGGAAACCATGTATCGAGTTTTGAACATAGCCAAGTTGTTTTAAGTGATTTTCAATGAATGTATGTGATACATGAAGCTTCTCTGCAATCTCACGTGTTGTACTGTGACGATCCAAATCGATTATTGCTTTGATTAGGTCGTCGTCAACTTCAACTGGACGACCAGAGCGTTTTTCATCTTTGAGTGAAAAATCACCAGAACGAAATTTGGCAAACCAATTTTGACACTGCCGTTCTTTTAAGGCTTCGTCACCATAAACAGCACATAACTTTGTATGAGCTTGCGATGCGTTTTTCCCTTTGCGGAAATAAAATAGCAAAATATGACGAAAATGTTCCTTTTGATTTTTCCTTTTTCAACGAACTCCAAACGAAAACTACGCAACCGATCAAAAAACTTTTTTTACTGATTCACAACTGAATTGCCAACTATCAAATAACAAAATGTGTTTTACATTTGTACTACGTCTGCAAACCTAAATATTCAACTGAAGCCATCTATGAGTGAAATCCGCAATTACTTAATTGCCAACCCAATAACATTGCATTTCATATAAAGTATTTTGTTAAATAACCTTATAATTCAATATTTTTCATTCGTTGTTATTTAAAGAAAAAAAAATATGTCAGCTTTTTGAAGTTTTATTTTCAAGTTTTCAGTTACTGTATTAAACATAAACTTATACATTTTAAACAAAGTTTTTTTTTTTTTTTTTTATAGATAAAATGTAATGTACCTAAAAATTCTTACTGAATTTACTCTAAACTTTTATTAAGTTGCAGACGTATGACAATTTAATGCAATTAAATTATTTATAATAAAATAATGAAGTATATGAATAAAATGTAGAATTTAATAAAAATCAGTTTCAATTGTGAAAGAAATAATTTTTTTGATGAATCTTTCTTTCGCATTTATATCTTGTCCATCTCAAAAATTAATTTTGAATTATTTAAAACATCATGATATTTTTATTTTCATAATTTATTATATAATTACAATTTATAATTTTAAATGAAGAAGATATCAGTTCTTTTTATATTTTATAGCTCTGTCATTAGGTAGACATCAAGTAAAAAACAACAACAACAACAACAAAAAAATAAATAAAAATAAAAAAAATAAATGTTTCTCCAAGTAGAATATTTTAGCAAAAAATTATCAGTTGAAAAAGGAAGATTGATAAAGTTTTAATTAGTCTTTATTCAAAAATATTACTGCCTTGCAAGAATGCAAGACAAAAACCCAAGATGTAATTTTTAAAAGGAAAGGGATAAAATGCTGAAATACAAAGTTTGACATTTCATTCCTATGTCTAGTTTTGTGTAACATTGTATTTCTACTTCTTGTATTTTTAAAACTTTGTTAAGCAGTCTACCAATGACCAAGTGAATAAGAAAGCCAAATATTAGTAGTTCAACTCGAGTTCAGATCCAAGTGAATGGGCTGGCTGCATGGGTGTTTTCATGGACTTTCTCACATAGAACATGAATATAAACCAGTTTCTTCTAGAAAACGTCCCATGAAGATATATTTCTGCTTAGGCAGATAGCCATGTGTGTTTTGATTTTATAAATCAATCTAACGTAACCTTGTTTATCAGTGTACCCTACACAGATTGAAATCTCAAGCATACATAAATCCTTTCGAAGTTTGTATCTAACATATTATAAACAACCATGCCACCAAGTGGCTAAAATGGTGAAGTCCCTAGATATGGATGGTTCATCCTGGAATCAAATTCTTGTGAATGGGCTGGCTGCATGAGAGATGTTGTGGTTTTACTCATATGTAGTGCAATACGAGCCAGTTCCCCTTAAGAATGTTCTCCACAAAAGCATGCCCTTGTGCAGATAACCCTTGTGCTCTGCCACAATACAAAGAATTGAACCTAATAAACAAAATAAAATAACAGTAACAGTTTTGCCATATGATGTGGCTCAAGGTTATGGTATTAATATACAATCATTGGCTATTTTTTTTATTTAAAATAGTTAACCTCTTTAACCTTTTCTTTCTTCCTTTTATTTGTGTGGGGGTGGTATGTGTATGGGTGTGTATGTATATGTATATTGTGCATTCAGACATAACATTAATGTTTGGATTGTGCTCCCTAAAATGAAGACCAACGAAAGTCTTTAATGCTATCTGAATACATTGCAAATCTTCTGCCATTACCAAATTTAAATGTAGTAACAGTTTTCATACAAATTACAAAATTGCCATTGTTATTAATAGATAGATTCTTTAAAGAATCTCTGAAAGCAATGCAGTGTCACTTATCAAATGTAGTGTTATGTAGTTTACTGCCCCATGAAGGATTTTTTTTCTGAGTTTCGTATAGTCTTTGCTGTGTTTTATCATATTACACAACAATTCTTATTGTGTGCATGACTTGTTTCCATTTGAAATTAAGGCATGGAATATAGGAAACACATTGAGATAGCATAAAATCAGTAGATGTGATTAAAAATTTCATCTGTAATATGTATATAACCCATCATGAAATCTAGTAGATAAGACCACAGAACTGATAGAGGAAACTCCACATTCCGGTGAACAAACTGGCTGCATGGATGTTTTCATGGTTTTCCCCATATATATACTATGAACACAGCCAGTTCTTAGAAAGTCATAAATGAAAACATCTTTTTCCTCCTTATCGATCCAACAAGTAAGAGATCTGAGCACTGGTAGTTCAATCCAAGTTCAAATCTCAGTGAACATGTCAGGACTGAGTGTTCGGTGCATATTCTTGGAAAACATCTTCGTGACAGTTTAAAGTCCTGATCTGGAACAGGGAGCTGAATGCAGCTATGTTCTGTGGTAGAATACTGTGATTAAGAGGTAGAAGAACTGCACTTGAAAGGGATTTAAAATCCTCTTTTATTAAATCACTATTATGTACAACCACTTCCCAACTCGGGAGGGATACAGAAAATAGAGATCACACTTGGGTCTAAAATGAACAATCAAATTTAAACTAAAACTAAATAGAAATTAAATAGTCGTTGCTCACAGAGCTATAACGCGAGGTTAGCCTCTAAACTAAATGGTGCGTAGCAAGATTTAATTAATACTGACGCACTTGGAATTACTTCAATAAGCAATCTCGTAAAAGCGTTATGGCTCAGAATTTAAATGATAGCTAGTCAGGCGAACTTCGAATAGAGTGACCGTGGTCTGAGACTAAAAGCTCTCTCACACTGAGAGATTTCTACCTCTCGCTTAAATATAACTTGGCTCCACTTCAAATTAGCATAAAGCTGAAAACGCGCACTTATTCTAACGGGAAGTTGAAAAGGAGAACAGATAGGAAAGTATAAATTAAAATAAAACTTTGTTAGTTTAACTAAAACCTTACATACTTCCCGCCAGAATTGGCAAAAGTTGAACTACTGTGGTCCAAACGGACCATGTTGAAACTTGCAATTCTCAAATATTTAACTCTTCTAAACTTAGCCAACCTTTACAGAAACATGGTTCTTGGTTAATTTACAGACGAAAACTTGCTTTGTACATAACTCTTCATCTTTTTTTTTTATTTAGTTTCATCTACCTCTTACTCCTTTCAGCAAAATCTGGAAGGAAAGAAATTTTAGTACAACATAATAACAGTAAGTTCTAGGTAACAGGCTTCATTTTCTTACCCGTGTAAATTCGCACACACACATTATTATTCAAGCAAAATTAATTTCTTCCCCCTATGCTCTCCGCCGGTGTTGGATGAAAAGCGAACCGCAATTGCGGTTTTTTTTTGTGTGTGTGTGTTCGGGGGTGTTCAAATCTCCCACCTACGATCGACTAACATTAATTAGAACTTTACATACGAGACCTCAAAAGACGCCCTATAACCAGCTAAACCTCAGGTTCTAACTAGCTTCATGTCTAACACTTTAAGTGTATTTGGTGGAGAGCCTTTTTAACACTTGCATTCTAAAATTACTCAAACTGCTGGAGGTTGCAGATACACTCTCTACCATAAATGTAGTAATACTAACAGATGGAGCAAGCCCAGCCTTTCCAACGCGTATTTTTGATTCCAAATAAACTTTGTGGCATCAACCATGATAGTGGCAAGAAGTACATGTTGTTCTGTGTTTACCTGTAGTATATACTATATTAGGGCATCTCTGGTTTGAATTTTTGTCTTTGAAACGGTAAATTTATTAATTTTTGTTTTTTCCTTTCCTTAAATTTCGATAGATTTAGCTATGCCGAAGTCTTGCGTTGCTCATAATTGTACCAATCGATTTACGAAAGGAAATGGAATAAGTTTTCATGATAAACATCATGAAAAAATGTCCATTTGTAATGCTTTTTTAATTTATGAAAATTGTTAACGAAATTTTAAACTATTTTCTTCATTCTTAATGAAGTGTTATGTATTGCAAATAACATATTAAAGAAAATATGCGCTTGTTTAGTAAATTGAAAAACTATTAGTTATCTAAATTTTTGTACTTTTGTGATGAAATATTACCTGCATTCATTTTACTTATTAAAATATATACCATATGAAAAGAGATGACTCACATATCAGAAATAATATAGGTGTCCGTATTCTGAGTAAGCTCAAAATATATATTGTGGAACTTAAAATACATGGGATAAATTTAGACAACTAATATATAGTTTTTTCAATTTATATATTTATAATTATATGAATTAAAAAGATTATGTACTATTTATTTAGAGTTTTGAAATTTTTTTACTAATTAATATATACTACACGAAATAAGATGATTCGCATATTAGAAATAACATAAGTTTTCTTATTGTAAGTAAATTTAAGCTATATCTTGGAAAACTTGAAATACAGGAGGAAAAAGAATGGTCTTCTGAAAAATTAGGTCAGAAAATATATTAACATTAGTTATCGATTGATTATAAAAAATATTACATTGCTGCGTGGAGGATTTTTATATTAAAATTATATTTATTCCTAATATTATTGTACTTTATTTGGTGTGTTGTAATTTTTCATAATAGTTTTCTTTATTATTGTATAGGCTCCCATTTTCTAACAAGGAAAGATTAAATAAACGAGTTTCATCGTTATACAGGAAAGATTTTTTTTTTGCCAACCATGCATTCTTTTATTTGCTCGAAACATTTCATACCTGACTTTTTTTAAGGGAATATTTTCAATAACTGGATCCGCAGAACCAACATGCATTTTAAATTGACTCTCATATGTACAGAAGTTTGTCACCATTGCCTGGAATTAAAATTTTTATGTTAATTGTAATGATTCATTTAGTGCTGAGTTTTCAAAAAATAACATTGATTATTTTTATTATAAATTAAATATATTATCATTGTTTTCTTATTGATGAGCAAATCTTTATACTCTTAAATAAAAAATTAGATTATTTCTTTGTATGAATATGACATTTTTATGCTAATTGTAATGATTCATTGAATACTGAGTTGTCATGAAATACTGTTGATCACATTTAACTATTTATTATGAAGTAATTTTATTTTTATTGCTTTGTTATTAATGAATAAATCTCCGTACACCTAAATAAAAATTTCGCTTATTTCTTGGAATAAATATGGCAGAATGTGGAGTCGCAGTTCAGTATAGAAGAAAATAGGGCACTGTGATTTTTTGGAAGAACAACATTTGCCAACAAAATTTGCAAACTTGCGAAGTTGTTTTGTATTAACTTGTGAACGACTGGGATTACAGGGATTATCATATGTGAAAAAAATGTCCTGAATAATAGGGGGGGTTAAAGAAGGTGCTAACTTCTTAAAAAGATGGAATAAAGTATGTTTACTTCCTTTGATATCCTGATATACGTACATGACTGTTTCTTTGAAAACTTGAATCATTTTCAGAAATGTGCTAAATCAAGTTTATTTTTGCGTGACCTTGTATTAAAGGCGCCAATAATAAATCTGTTTTGGCTGAATGCTTAAAAAATTATAAAGTTGTTGGTGATATTAAAGTGTGAGCAAATGATATGTATCTTTGCCTTACCAGGCAGTATGTACTGTAATGATTTGAATTACTTTTGATGTCTTAACGCTGCATATATGTTTTAAGCTTCCTTGTTATCAATTAAATATGGAGTGTATTTCTTATGAGATACTTCTTCGTTCATAAAAATGTGGGTACCATAAAAAATTGCTAAAATGTGTGATAACATGCCGAAGATAGCAATAATGTGAATTGCTGAATCATCTTGTTTTTATGACTGAAACTGAGCCAAATGTTCATGTTATGATTTGCAACATTTTTTAGAACTGCACAAAACATAATTTGATAGACTTTCTTCATATAAATTATTTGATTAAAAGCATATCTTTATAGTTAAAAAAGGGAATCTTATCAGACTAAATAAAAGAAATCGCTTATTTTGCTTTATTAGTATTTTATGTAGTAATTTGGTGATGATCCACAATACTTGCACCAGTCATTTTAGAGGAAGTTTGAAGGAACAGATTGCTGTATTCAGTACTCAACATATAGCATGCATATGGAAACTTAAAACTAATATCTGCTTAAAGTTTGAGATTATCTGACAAATAAATTCATCAAAATTTAAGTCGATTAATTCTGGCAGACAAAATTTCTTAATGGCGTGAATAGTCGTCATCATTTTTGTGAATAGGTCATCACATAAATTCACTTATGTAGAAATCCAGGTGGCTTTGTGTGTCGCTGTGTGGTGTTATTACTGTCTGACAATGTGTAACTTAAGGCATGCATGGACAATGCGGGAACAAATGGTGCAAATATCATAGTGCTGTAGCTGAAGGCCTTCCACAAAATATTATAAAATCTATAAAGCCTTTGTACGTAACCCAACTTTGTGACCAAAAGCTACTTAAAAAATGCCTTTATGCGAAAATTCAAAATACAAATGAAAGCATTAATGAATGTTTATGGCAAATTGTGCTGAAAGATGTGTTTGTTGAGCTCCCAATATTTACTCAAGGTACATATATTGCTGTTTTGCATTTTAATGAAGGATTTAAATGAATCTTGACTATATTACGTGCAATTAATATTATTCCTGGACCTTTTATTATCGAGGATTCGAAACTCTTGATAATGAATGTATTTTCGTGTCTAAACGACAGTCGCTACCAATTGCAAAACATGCCAGGAAAAAACTGAGAGGTATAAAAAAGACAAATTCTTCTAAAACTGAAAGAGTAACATATAAATGTAACATATAATGTGTAACATATAAATGTGAGGTTTTTGAGTTCATAAAATAAAGAAATATATATGGTATATGTACAATATTTATGCTCTCTAACAGCATATATCTCGTTGAATGAAACTCCAAGGCGAAATTAATAGCCCTCTGAACCAATGCGCTTTGGGATAAAAAGAACAGGAAGTGTGAGTCCCATTCAGGCTTGGCAAAAATATATTATTTAGGATTATATAAGCTATATATTTAAATAAGAATTTATAACTTATTATGGAAATCACTGTTTTTTATGTCTTTTCTCTGTTTTTTGTTATGGCATTACTGTTTTTATCTTTTCTGAACCAATATCACTCACCAGTTGGACTTTGGAACTAATATCTTTAGACAGAAACGTTGCTGGTGCACACGGACCCATTAAAAATTTAAATATTATTCTAAATTTAAATTTCATTAGCATTTTTAGTAGAGGGAGCCAGATCTTCAGACTTAGAAACCAGCCCTCTTCTGCAACGAAGAAGAGGAACACTTCCTTACTTATGCGCATGCTCAATAGCTCGAAGCGATGTTATTTCGCAAAGAGCTTACAATCAACAGTTTGAGTTGCGCTGCCAGCCATACTGTGTAATGAGCTGGCGAATGTATTTAAGAAAGTTTGGTAAAACACTGTACTGACAACCGGTGATAAATAAATCATAGGTAAGTTATAATGGCGATCATAAACCTGTATCGCCTAGAGATTATAGTATGTTTAACTAAATTTATTTCCGAAACATTCAGGATTTAATTATTACGTATAGGGTAGCCATTTTGATTAAAATTTTTGGACAATTTTTTTCTTACAATTGCTAGTATGCTTATACTTATTTCCTTGTTTGATCTTTTTAGTTATTAATACAAGATCTTAATTTGTAAAACGAGCTTTAAAATTAATTTGACTATCTTGTCTTTAAATCAGAATTCGAAAATACTATCATTTGGTGTATGGAAAGTTGTATATTGGTAAATCGGATATCTTTTAAGTACTTTGATTTTATTGTTCTTTTTCCGAAACTTTTGCTCAATCTTATTATCATAATATTA
This sequence comes from Stegodyphus mimosarum, assembly GCA_000611955.2. Taxonomy (NCBI): domain Eukaryota; kingdom Metazoa; phylum Arthropoda; class Arachnida; order Araneae; family Eresidae; genus Stegodyphus; species Stegodyphus mimosarum. Next base: position 57,402 of record KK121668.1, on the reverse strand, counting down.
TTCTTATCTTGGACTTATTCACAGGTCTTTTTTGAGTTGTAATTAATATTACTTTCCGAGTACATTTGTTTTTTTTTAATAATTTAACATTGGTACAGTTATTTCAGTATTTCTGGACACTTTCTTTGTTCGTTTTTGGACCGTTCCAGACTTTCCTCATATAAATACGGTTTATTTCGTTTGACTGTTGTTAAAGATTATATATAGAGTTCTGAGTCAGCCTGTATACATAACAGAAAGATGAATTGTACTTTGTCGATGCATATGAGAGGTTAACTTTAAAGTAGGGGAACTTAACAAAGTAAAGTTATTCGTATTTATGTCATAAAGGAAAACATTTTTTTTAAATATTATGAAATAAAACTATAAAACAAAAGGCCATATTTATTTAATTTACTGGGAAACAAGTCTGGGAAAAATTAATAGGAAGAGTTCTAAGGTATTTCTTCCCCTTTAAAGCGGCCCTTCCTGGTATAATCGGAAGCACGCCCTACTAGCAATCATGAGGTCCGGAGTTCGAAACTCGGCGAGGGCAACGCATATTTGTCCTGTGTATTGGCGCCTGAACTAAATGTGGTAGACTATAATTTGTCACTTTCAGGATTTAGCAACTGAATCCCCACCTTCCCAGTCGCCCTTTAGGTGGAGAATGTAAGGAATTTTCTCCTTTACTACCGCGTGCCTTCGTGGTATAATTGGAAATAAATTGTGCCAGCAATCGGAAATTCGGCTAGTGTGTTGCACCTTTTTCATATCCTGCCTAGGCAGATGTGTATTGGGAGGGGCCTCCAACGAACCTGAAGTTTTTAAGTATATATCAAAAAGGACGAAGCTAGAACGTGGTCTGTATTGCGAGACTTAGTCCCTAACTTATATTTGGCCCTAAAGATTTTTTTGACAGTGTATTTTCAATTGCTCCTTGCTAGAGCTTTTCGAAGTTGAACTTGATTAAAAGCTATCGTCAATCAACAATAGGCCAAGATTTAAGATTTTGGCAGTTCTTTGCATTGAAAATACAGTAGCTAAACACATTAATGAATTTTTGACAAAGCCATAAACAAATTTTCACTTAAAACAATGCTTTTTTTTTTTAAAGGAAAATTTAACAATATTTCTTAAATCATCAAAAATGGCTGATTAATAAGCTTTTTTAAATATAAATTTGTCTGCTAAATGCAAAATCAATTCAAATATTTAATTTTAGTTAAATAAATGTTAATTATATATTTGTGCTGACATTTTGTATGGTGATGGTATCAATAAGGGGAGTGAGATTTTCATCCTGAGCCTTGATAATTTGGTCTGGCACTGCGGATAGAATTTTGCATGTTTGTCATATTTCCATACCTAATGAATTTACAAAATGATAAATTTCCATCATTGAGTCAGTTTACAATTCATAAAAGACAATAAAACTGATAACAGTAATAATGTATAAATAATGTAAATAAAGAGTAAAAGGCATAATCGCAGATATGTTGAAATAAATATTGATTTAAAAAAAGAAAAGACAAATTTATGCTTATTTTAAAATCGAATGATAGAGACAAAGTTAAAATAAAACTAAACATTACCAATTAAGAGAAACAATACTTACAGTACATCAAGGGGCAGCATATATATAATCCCGTTAGCTGTATTTATAACTTTTCACTGATGGGAGGTGAGAAATTAGAATTTTTTTTTAATAGGTAAAGAAGCTAATGGGATAAATGAAGCTAACAGAATTATATACATATACATACATTCCTCTATTGAATTACATACATTCCTCTATTGAATACATTTGTGTTATTTCATTCCATTGGCTGTATTCATTTTTAAATTGATCTTATATTTGAATTTTAAATTAAGAGTGAAATCTGTGTATTTTTTTTTTTTTTTCAGGGAAGGGAGGTATGCTTTATAAAATTATAAGTATGCAATATTTACTATTAAACAGGAAATGAGAGCTGTATGAAAGAACTATCACAAAAGCGAAATATAATTTTTTGACAGGGTTGAAATTTAAAATGCTTATCAATAATTAAAGTCATGGTTAATAAAACTTAGCTTAAAATCAAATATATGTATCAAATTTATTGACAGTAAGAATTGAAGCAATTCAAAATAATAAATTAAAAAATTTATTTACATGCACACAATTTTATATTAAATACACAGAAAATTTTCATACCATTACAAAATAATAAACAGATAATTATTTCTTTTTTATACAGTCACAGAGAAGAATAAAGAATATTTTTATTTAAGAGTCTTGAAAATACTGCAGTTATTTCTTTTCCTTTTAATTTCAATAACTTTTAAAATTACAGTGATTTTTATTAAGGCGTAATGAAAATAGTTTGATTACACATTCCTTTTATATATTAAGTCAGCTGATATTACAGCTCATGAAACGTTTCTGCTACGCAAAAAAAGGAATTTTCTCAAAAATTCTTCGTTACATATATATAACCATAAATGTATCAGTTCACTTATTCTATATTTTGTGAAAATATTCTAAAACTATTGAAAAGAATGAATTTTCTTTTGTTTTCAAATGATTATGAGATGGATTTTAATGTAATGCTGATAAAGAAAATATTTTTAACATTAAAATAGAAAAAATCTAAAATAGTTAAACCATAGACACCTTGAAAAATTATAAATATGAATGAAAATAAAGTTTTCATAGCACATAATTTTAGCATTTTAGCAAAAAATTATAAAAATTCTATCATTATACTTTGCATACAGTCACTTTACTGAGATCTTTATTTCACTAGAAATATACAGATTTCATGTTTCATTTCCTATTTAACTGTTTCTATTTAACTGTAAATCTTTCTATGGAAAACAAAGAGTTTTAGTAAAAGTAAGAAAAGAGCTATAATAAATTAAATGCTTTTATTATTGATTTCATTTCTACTTTAGCCAGGTTGTCTTCAACAATATAACCTTTAAAATAAAGACTAATGCAATAGGTTCAAATAACATAGAGTTTTGTACCATAAATGAAAATATAACTTTGGGAAATAAATCTTGCATCCAATTTAAAAACATGAAAAATGATATTTGATAAGTAATTATTTATATTTTTGATGCATTAGACATGAACCTGATTTAATCAAAAAAAGTTTAATATGGGGATAGGCTGGTATAAGCTGAAGTATGTTTAGAACGAAAGGTTTTAATGACAAGAAAATTTCCATCATTTGTATACCATTATATGTTAGAAAAACACATAACATGATACTAACAACTAATACATTTTATACATAAAAAGAGGAAAAATTAGGCCAGTTTTTCATTTTGCTTTGCGGTGCCATCGAAGCAATGCTTCTTCGCCCAGCATAAATTCTTTGGTGATACACTGCTATATTATCAATAATGTTATTTTCGTATTAGTTCACGACAGTAAACTAACTTATTCCAGTTCAGAGTTTGAATGCATTTAAAAAGTTTTGTGCACAGTTCGAATTTAAGAAAAGTCTCATTCCTTCAGACTTATAATTTCAACTTAATATTCTAAAGCTCTGCTTTTTTTTAAATTGTTATACTACAGTAATAGCCATTTGCTTTTGGAGGAAAGATTAATAATTTTTATCTTTTTATATCCTACCCATATATCTTTCTGAGTAGCTATGCGAAGAGTATAAAATGTACAGACGTCTAAAAATAAAAAGAATAGCTTAATTATTTTTATTACAGAATTTTTATTAAAATAATCTGCAAATTTTAAAAAGTATCACACTTGTGAAAAATTAAATGTGGACAGCTCTATATTTAAGAATACAGGGTTATTAAAATAGGTGATAAAATCAATAAATTAGTCCAAATGATATTTAATGTATCTTCATATCTATTTTAACATTTTAATTTAATACATATTTAAATGCACTAAATGACGATTGGGCATTTTATCATTAGAATTCTAGTAAAAGTAAGGTAAAAATCTATAACAAATTAAAATCTTTTGTCATTGCTTTCATGGCCATGATATATTTAATAATAAAAAGCCAATATTTATAACATATGTAATTATAATACTTAACAAAATTTAACTTTTTGTTATGTTAATGATAAATAATTAGCTGCATTGAAGAGATTTTTCAATCTGGAATAACAGTGAAAAATTATGAAGTAACATTTTGACACACTAAAAATTATTTTAAAAATTGCAATATTTTTTTTTTTTCTTTTTACTACAGTTTACTATAGTATATATAGCATTTACTATAGTTTGGATTAAAAAAATTTTGCAAAATGTTTAAATAAATAGACTAAGAAAGATAGAATAAATAGAATAGTGCTTTATTTTTTCAATTACAATTAAGTCCCGAAAATGATTTGCAAAAATTAAAATTAATAATAATGATTTGCGATATTCAAACTTGATTTTCTCTTACCGTAGTGTTTGTAAATCTAAGTAAACAGAAAATATCCCTTTTCGTCAGGAAAATTCCCTGTATCGGTCGCAACACTCGTCGGGGTTACCGGCGCACATGCGCTCTCTTCTGATGTAAACAAATCCGGAATTTCATCAAGAGCCGGTTATGGAATATCCCCACTTTTTATAAGAATTTGTTTTTTTGTCGCTGCATCCTCAAGTATCATTTAATTTCTTGAAATCTTAGTCTGTGTAAGTTAGATTGGATGATTTTATATTATTGTTCCAAGTTTAGTTGATTCATTTGATTTGTATTTTAATAAGTCTGTAAGACGAAGTATTTGAGAATTGTGTTGAAGTGAATTTTATTTTGCAATTTTGTTTTTTAAATTTAAGGAAAAATCTGTCGGTGCCATAATTAGTTAATATAATCTTCCAGTATTAAATTGGCTGAAAAGTCAGTATTGCATTTTTTTTTTGTAATCATCAGTTTCCATTTTTGAATGAAAAGAATGTTTAAGAATATAATCTCTTAGATTTAAACCCATGGGAAAATGATGCTGCAGAAGAATGTCTGTGGTTTCTAAATTACTAGAAATGGTAGATTCAAATATTTGTTTTTAAATTTAAATTCTCTTAGAGATGTAATGGCATTCTGTAGTAATGCATACCAAAAGAGCTTTGTAATAATGTCATATATACTAAGATGTTTTTGCAACAGATTATCAATTTCTGAAGTTGACTGCTCACGATTTAAATAAATTTGTCAGTATAATGTTGATATTTTGAGAGGAGACATCTGTAGTGATTAAGATTCTATCCTGTTTGTTACGCAAAGTATTCCATCATATATTTAAAAAAGAAAAAAAATCTTAATTAGGTGAATTTTTTCTTGTGTAAATATTAAATCGATTTGTTTCCTGTCAAATTTTATTCTTTGCATTATCAATCATAAAATGAACCATATTTATTGATATTAATTAGCTATTTTGTATCATGCATTCAAATAGTTGAGCAGTCAGTATTCCATTCTCTATTTCTCTAATTCCATTTCTCCTACTTTGTCTTTCTAGGAAAAGTATGTTCTTGATGTTCTGTATTCAATTTTTCTTTAATGCGATTATTGTGGCATGAAACGTTCATTTTGTTCAGTGTTTAAAAAGGATTTAATTAAGGAAGCCACTTAGTAGTTTCCTGGATTTTTTTGATTATCTCCATCAAAAAGTTGTGATTTGAAGAGAAACATTTATTTGGTTATCTTTGTCTATTTCAAAGATTCATCCAGTGCTATTTTGCTACATTTATTTTTAAATATTTTGTTTTTTTTTTTTTTTTTTTTTGAGACGGCCTTCTTTTATGTCTTCTTTTTCTCTGGGTTGTCCTGGTAAAAAAGTGTTGCTTCATCATTATTTTTTGGTGGACATGGAGATAATTAGAAAGTATTATTTTCTGTGTATTGATGTGCCCCATTTTATGAATTTCCACAGATACAAATGGACCTATTCTCATGGAGTGAAATTTCTTTGTAGTTGAAGCTTAACTAATGGAACTTATCAATTAAAAAATATATATACATACCATGCACTTAAAGGTATTGATGAAAAACCTGATAGCACTTTATAGCATAATTGTGTGCAGAACATTCATAATGGATAAGAAGAGAACTGCTAGTCTCACATATAGAAGAATTAATTAACAAAGACCTGATGTATCTCAAAAAGCAACAAAGAAAGGAAGAGGCTGCCTGAGTTAAAAAAAAATGGACAAAAATTTAATGGCAATCGTGTTTTTCAAGTTTAAAGAAGGCCTTACTTTTTTAGAAAATCAAACCCCAAATTCTGATTGGTTTGCTCAAGTAAAGTATATTTCCATATCATCCCATTGACCAGTCAACTTACACGATTATGGATGACTGTAATTCTGCAGTAACAATTGTCTGCTGTTGCTGAGTGCCAAGTAAATTCTGCTGTGTGTGATGCAATACAGTGCTGTCGTCTTATTTGTGACAAAAGAAAACCTGTTTAGAGACTTATTTTTTAAAGAATGGCACTCCAGAAATCAGTGTTATTGGCCCATAGCAACACTTTCTACTTCTTAGACAGTCTTTTCATCACAAATGGTCTCTTAATTTGACAATGGTCTTCAGTAGGTAAGTCGTCTTGACTAACAACCAGCCACATTGTCTCATCCAAGGTATAAACCAGCGATGGCCAAACTTCAAGACGATGGGAGCCGCATGATAGATTTTAGGAATGTTCGAGACCCACAAGTCCAAATTTATATCGTGTAAAAAATAATGAGACAGGTTTTGAATATAAACTTTTGAAGTAAATTAATGAATATGTGATTATATATAAATATAAATAAATACATTTTATATATACTGTTTTGTGTTCATTATGGTAAGTCCCCCAAAATAAAAATTTGTAACTTTTGCTGGACAACTGAGCATTTTTTCTTAAGTAGAGAAAACAAATATTTTTTCCGATTTACTTCATACCTCTCTATTTATAATTATTGTTGTTTTATTTTAGTAGAAGTAAAATGAATCAGAAGTATATTCATTGGTCTACAATTACATAAAAAATGTTGAGTAAATTACAAGTCATTATTTAAAAGAAAATTAATTGTTCTTCTTAACTCATGAGCAGTCTTATAGAAAGGATAAATTAAATTATACGTGTCAACGCACCTTGCGTAGAAACTGTTATTCGAGAAAGAATATTTATTTAAAAATAAGCTATTAACTTGTTTAGTCTTTTGTGTAAAAAGTAATTTAGTTTCTCCATACAATTAATTTAAGGACCAACATACTACTGACATCATTTGAATCTTTGAATCCTAACCTAAGGAATAGTTAAATATTCCCCCCCTAAAAAAAAAGCTTTGGAATAACTACTTTTACTGATGCCCAGTAAAGAAGAATTGAAAAAAAAAGATTTCAATTTCAGTGGGGTTTGAATAATCAGTATCTCGCACGGCGGCCATGGCTGATACTGTATTTCAGCGTGGCATCTGACGCAATCTGCCATAATTTTTTAGTAATCAGTACACTGCACATCATTTAAAATTATTGAACTATCACTGGAATCATTCAAATAGTTTAGGACATAGCTTTCAAAGTTCATGTGTATTATTGAAAATTCTCGAATCATACCAATAATTTGGATATAGATAATGAAGTTCAGCAGCATTGAAAATTGTCAAAACTATCTCTCGAATTGCCATGATAATTTTGAACATGGATAACAAATTTCATGCACATCATTGAAAATTCTCAAAACCACCTCCTGAATCGTTACAATTCTGGACATACGTAATTTATTGCTAATAAATCTAGTAGTTCATGCCCAGCTATATAAATGCTACTTTGAGCATATATTTCATCTGCCTACCAGCCGAATTCTTCAACCTAACTGTTTAATTTTGAGTTGTTTTTCAAATACATAGCACATCAAAACGATGGTTGCAGAAAGAAAACATACCTGTCATTGTTATAATGGATTTATTTTGCAAGCGCAGATATAACATGAATACATAACTCTTCATATTTCAGTGGACATGCAGAGATGTTCGATATGGAGGCCTTTATAACACGGCAGATGTCCACACAATAGTTTAGTTTTAAGCTTTTGCTAAAGAAATATTCAGCATGCAGGCTGATGTCATGAACAGCTGTGCCTCGCAACAGTTATTACTTCAGTTCATTTCACAACATGCTGGGAATCGAACCCGGGCCACCTGGGTGAAAGCCACGAATCCTAACGGCTAGACACCATATTCTAACTGTTGAGCCCATAAAGGCAGTCAAATGACTTTGATGAAGTTCAACATTAGACACTCTGTCTCGTCTTGAATTTCTAAGTAAAATAACTCGGAAGAAAATATAAAATAAATTATTGTTAGCATAACGGTTTCATAGTACATTTCTCCATTGGTTTCTCCATTTCTCCATAGTACATTTCTCCATTCCATTCTAAACTGTGTACAGAAAATCTCAGATGGAGTCTGTAGGCAGAGAATACTTTAGAAAATAAAAGATCAGACAATAAGGTATTTTCTCCTCCTTTCTGCATGCTTTCGTGGTGTAATGGTTAGCACACTCGGTGCATATTCGAGAGGTCCAGGTTTGAGTTTCAGCAAGGGCATCGTTCATTTTTCACATCTCCTGCATCAGAAATCCTAAACAGTGGCACCCGAACTAAAAAAAGTAATGATTTTTTACCACCAGGATTTGGTGATTGGGTCTCCTAATTCCCAGTTGTCCTTTAAGAGGGGAATTATATAATGTATTTTCTCCCTCCTTTCTACATGTCGTCATGGGGTAACAGTAGCACACTCGGCGCATATTCGAGAGGTCCATGTTCGAGTCCTGGCGAGGGCATTGCATATTTTTCACATCTTCCGATTCTAAAAAATCCTAATTACTCTACAAGACTTTAAACGTTTACAGGAGCTAAATTTCACATTATTGCCTGAAATTTATAGTGATAAAGCAGTGGATCGTTGTTCGACTTTTTGTTTGACCTCTAAGCTTTCATGAAGTATGTGTCAATTGTACATGATGATCGAAAATTTGGCAGACCAAAAATGTCAACAGATTAAAAGAAATGTAATGCTGGCATAGCAGAGCTGGGATAACCTGTGTAGCTGCAGAGTGGCAGTATTAAAGGGTTGAAAAATTTTGGGATATGTGGCGTAGCAAAATGCCTCTAACATAGTACAAGGTAGAAAGAAAGATGGTTATGCAATAAATAAATAAATATGAGAAAATATCACAAGCTAAAGAGATTTCACCAGTATCAATGTACTGATTTTGACAGAAAATTTGGGGAAGAGAGATGTTTGTGTTCTGTTGATCCCTTATTGCTTGATGCGTTATTGATATGAAGATTTGATGATTAATGTGAAAGATCTTTATCTGGAATAACAATGTTTGATAAAATGTGAATTAAATATTTTGATCAAAATTTAAATCGTTGTCAAACCAATGATTCTTCCCACGACACCAAATATTTCAGCATACACAACCATTGGTGAAATTAATTATGATGTTCTCATAGGATTACCAACGAATTATTACGAAAGACAGAGTTTCGTGTAGGAAAACTGTTTGTTAAGCATATTATTGTGAATGGTTTCAAAATCTATGAAGCAATTGCATAAAAATGCCTCACTTGCTTAGGGATATGAAATTAATTTTGAAGTTCTACAGAAAATTGAGATAAGTCTGCTAACCAAGTAAGAGGCTGAAGATTTACTCCACCAAAAATAAAATCCTCCTAAAATTCTTCCACAGATTAAATGAGATCTGTATGGATTGCAAAGCGAAACAGGCTTCTTCAGCAGTTACTCATGCCATTCAAGGACTGAATAAAAGTAGTACCTACACCGAATAGCAAATCTTCCAGGTTGATCACAACTGCTGTGAACAATGAGATCACACAGGAATGTAAGCGTATGCTGCCTGAAGTAAAATTTACATGAGCGAAAAATTATTAGGGAGAGTGATTAAATAAATGTATTAGCATTGCATTTTAGATTTACTTTGTAATAGTGTATTCCGATGGCCATTACCTGTTCAAAAAGTGAGAAAAATTATTAGGGAGAATAATTAAATATATTAGCCTTGCTTTTTAGATTGACTTTGTAATGGTGTATTCTGATGGCCATTACCTGTTCAAAAAGTAACATAACCGGAATAGTAATTACCAGAAATGGAATTATTTTTAATTTTACATGTTTTTTGCTACGACAATAAGCCAGCAGTGGACAGTTTGAAATCTATCAAATTTTTACAGACATAATATCAGAAATGAAATTAGTGATTCATAAAGAAACACGGCAGTGCATGGTTTCTCTTTGAAATTCCATTTCTATTTAAAAATTAAACTATATTTATTCAAAAGAAGTCGCATTTCAGATGGCAAAGAATCACGAGTAGCTCACAAGCCGCAGTTTGGTCATGTCTGGTATATACTGGCATCCAAGTATTCAAGGCATGTACTTATATAGTAAAGTAATTCTTTCTTTATTTAAAATGTATTATTTAGGTTTTAATATTTTTAAATTTTTATCTGATAATATTTACAGCTGTGATCTTAGGAACTTTGTAGATAGAGATGTGTAACGAACCTGGAAACGTTTTACAAATAAATTCATGTTTTGAAGGTTTGTTCGTAACTCATTTAGAAGATGGAAAGTGTTTGCATTGTATTTGTTGCATATCTTTCTTTCCCATGTAGCAGATTTCATAAATTTTCTATTGTGGTCTGCTGGGTGATTTTCCACAAGCTATTTTGGTAATTAATGTTTATATTTTTTGAATTAAATAAAATTTCATTTTATAGAATTATTCCAGTAATTTTTTTCGTTTTTATCTGGGGTAGGGGATTAGCAGTGTATTCTAGACACGCAAAAGAACAAGCCTAACTTTTATGCCAGCTATTTTGTGTTGTAAATTGTTCAAATGAATATAACAGCAATTTGAAAGCTGCAGTGTATCTTTCTTGTAGTGCAAGGGGTAAATTTAGGCAAAATGAAAATTATAAAGATCAGATTTTCATAAATAATTTGGATTTTATTAGCATTAGAGGTGGTGCTATTAATCTGAAACGCTCCTTTTTTTGTATCACTTTTCAAATGTTATAGCTATTATAGTAATTATAAAAAAAAGTATGGTGATACAAATAAGCAGATGTTGCCACCAAATGATATTACCATCTATTATTTTAAAAAAAAAAACAGGAAATATATTAAAGTATCAGAGCATCACTATCACAACTGTTTTTTAAATATTTTTCGATTTTGTTGTTGAATTTTATTTGGTATAAGTATGAAGAAAGTAATGTTTAATAAATAAAATATTAAAAAAAAATGGATTAAGATGAAATTTTGAAAAAATTGGGAATGGTTCAGGTTTAAACATTGACCAAAAGTGCTTGTTTTTTCTACGATTCCAGCTCTTCATCTGACAGTGGACTTTCAAATTGTTTTTTTTTTGTAGGTCATTTGGTTTTAGGGTTATATTCTTTATAGTTATGATTTTGTTTGTTGTTGTTGCATATTATCGGTTGTTTTTCATGTGATAAATGCTTTTCGTTTTGGTTAGTTGATATCATAGCATCTCTTTATTTGAAAAGTGATTCAACGGAAAATAAAGGTTCAAGACTAATAACCCTTTCAAACTAATAATAATAAGACAAAGTTGTGTAGTCTTCTTACTAAGAAAGATGAGCAGCGATGAAGCAAGACTGAAAAATCATGAATGGCAATAATTAATACTGTATCTGGAATTCTAAACGTGTGCTAATTTAATTATTTTTTTAATTTTGCAGTTGGATTTTTTTGTGTCGTAAGTGGGAACAAAGGTATGTTCAATAATGCAGTTAAAAAGACAAAAAAAAAAATGTTCTATTGGTCATCTTGTTAAGAAAACTGAATATTGATATTGAGTATCGTCATACAGTTTTCTATTTCTTAAGCCTTTTTTAGTGCACCCTAACTATAAAAGTGCTGAAAGAATAGAAAAATGTATGATAATACTTAACACTTTAACACATACACATATATATTTATTCTTATTCATTATAGAGTAATCTCGGGGCTTTAATATATATAATGAAGACCATTAAGTACGACGAACACTAATTTATTAATGATTTAACACATAAGATTGAAATAAAATGTAAGAGTGTTTTAAGTTACATAGCTCGCTCTGAGCTTTCCAAATCCTCCACTAACGTTCGTTAAGTCACATGACTGTAAGAAAAAGAAATGTTTATAGTTTTGTGCATCACGTGACCGAAAAGCAGATGCACGGTTTTAAGGATGAGTCACTCCATCTGTTACAACACTCTATAAGGTGTTCTAAAAAACTGCTGCTGTTAAAAATTAAATGATTTTACGTTAAATTTTATGCAGCATAAGTGTGAACAAAGTGTTTAGTAATAAGGAGAGAGAGAGAGAGAGAAAAAAAAAAGAGTTTCATCCACAGGAATAAGTCGATTAATAGATTGATAAATTGTGAACAGCAAGAGCATAAAAAATCCTTAACAAACCTTTTGGTGCAATTCTTACAAAAAATTTTTGTTTGTTTGTTTGTTTTGTGAAGCTTTACATTTGTGTGCAAGATACTCACAGTGCGGACATTCAGCAACTGTTACGTTTCAAAAAATAGTATTGTAAATGTTAGACTTTAAGCAAAATTGGATTTGTTGAAATTCAAAAATATGTGCATTTGTGAGAAAAATATTAAGATTATATTGTCATACATTAATTTCTGTGATCAAGTGCAAATGTATAAATAAATCATGCTCTGTTCGGTGTGTTGTTTTCTTGAATTTATGACTATTCTTGCATTTTGTTTACATAATTTTTTTTTTAAATGACATGTATTAATAGTAAGTGATGCTTTTAACTGCAACCCCTGCAATTTTGAAATGATCTTATTTTTTATGTGAAACATAAGGTTATTAGAGAAACATTGGAAATAATGATTAGATTATATTGCAGTAATCAAATGTGTGTTACTTCTTCATATACATGGATACATAAGAATAAAATAGTCCAAATGGAGCCCAGAACTCGCTTAACTATTATATTTGCAATTGTACATGGATTTAACTTTAAGGCTGAAGAGAGAAATAATGAACAATGGGAGAGAAAGTAAAGGTAAAAGGGGACACCATTCAAGTTTCAGCTGATATAGTAGTAGTTGGGTTGTTCATTAATGTTTCAGTAAATTGAAACTTTGTTTGTTTGTTTAAAGAATGATGGAAGGACTTAGCCAGCTTGCCTTAAGTAGGGATAACTTGCTATAGTAACAAGACTTTGATATTTCTAGTGGAAGTAAGCCAAATGAAAGCTTTATTTTTATTGTGCTTTTGATGAATGTTTATAGTGGGAAAGAGAGATTATCATTTGCCATTGTAAGTGACTTCCCAAAAATGGGATGTTGTAACCATATGAAAAGTTCCAGAATTCTTACTGGGTAAAGATGAATTTCTGAATGCTAGGAGATGAACTAGTGATTCAGATTGGCAGCAGTGATTTTTATTTCTATTTTTCAAGTAAAAAAAAAAGCAGAAGTATGTGTGACATATTGGTTTATTGATTTAAATGACTTTCAAGACATCATACCATTATGAGTATTTAGGTATTAGCCATGGTGACAGACTGGATAAGGTTACTGAACTAAGTAAAGTATAGAATCTGCTGTAGTAAATAAGTTTACATTATATCTTGAATTTCTAGAATTTTCTCGTATAATCAAACGTTTAACATATTCTAAATATTTTTTCGTTATCAGTACATGCATAAAATATGCAGATAAATTATCTTAAAAACCCATAATTTAATTTATTTAATAGTTTTTTAAAAATTTACTATGTTTCTTCAAAAACTTGATATTGGAAAATCAAGCTTGATAATTAGAATAAAAGTGCTTTTGACTTCAACTGTCCTCGCCATTTTGTTTGAACTGTTGTTCATGAAAACAATATATTAGAAATATGATAAATACATTTTTCTTTCAAAACTGTTTTTGTGTATTAATGATGAAAATTGCAGTAGTTGTTAAAATACAAGCAGTATAATATAAAAATAATGAAATAGAGCAAAAAGGAAATTTTTCAAATATTCTGTAATAATAATGCATTCAAGCAAAACTTGAATACATTTATTTAAGACACATTGTAAAAATGAGTTAAGGCTTGTTTTTATAGGAACAGACAGTATAATTGATGACATATACATTAATTGATAGAACTGTCATAGATATGAAAAATCAATGAGAAGTACTACAACGCTGCTAAATTTGTTATCTATGCCTTCCAACTAGGAAAAGACAAATCCTTCAATGGCCAACAAAACTGTTTGTAATTCGTCCATTAAAACTATAATGTATATTCACAGGACTCTGTATAAAAACCTCTTAGTATTCTTCTTAACATTATTATGTATTGTCACACACTGATTTGAAGAAAGTGGTGATTGTTTGTTTGAAATATGCAAGTTGAAATTGGGCTAATTTTTAGAAGAAGCATTTCTTTATTTGAAGTATGTTCAACTTTTATATATGAGAAATGTGTAGATGCAAAGATTTAATCCTAGAATAAAATGATACAAATATAATGCTGTTAAGTGAAGCCAGACCATAGTTGCATTTCAGTTAGGAATTTCCCAAGCAGTATTTTGCAGTTTACTTAAAAAAAATTGATGACCTAATAAAAAAATGTGCAAATTTCTGAAGTGAGTGTGAGAAAAATTGAGATTTGAGATAATTGAAACTGCTGTCCTAGAAGGATTTCAGTTTATGAGACTAAAAAATATCTCTATTTCTGGAGATGTTTGGCTACGAAAGTTGTGAAATTTTTTAGAAGGTTTTGTTCCAACTGATAATTGACTTGTTGGAAAGAGAGAGAATATTATTCATGAGGATCTGCATTGTGAGAAGCAAGACACAGTGGCTAATAATTGCATAACAGAATGTCGCTGAGGTAGCTAAAGAAATGAATACCACGAAATGAATACCAATTGTAACACACAGTTAAATGCTGTCAGTTTTATAAAACATTACCAGAATGCACGTAAGTGTTCAAAAGGGAAATAGCAATTAACTTCAAGAAACCGAAGGAAATAAAGTTATATAGTAAATATCACTGGTTATCAGCAGAAGCAAAGAAACTTTGATGGTTGAAGATGTTAATTAACCTATCAGACTTGAAAGAATATGCCGTTAAAAAAAGGGTCATTCTGATGTAGTTTTGTAAAAACATAAAATCCACATTTCTGTATGGAAACACATGTTCTGTTTATAAAATTAGCCTTGTGTTTAACATAGATTTAGTTAAGAACTCGATTTCGAGGGCAAACAGATACGTGTCCCTCTTCATTAAGAGCAAAAAAATCTACTAGACCGACAACATCTTCTGTTGTTATACCTTTAGACTACTATATAAAAGATTCTCAGTGGTGATGATTTTTTTTAACATGCAACATATTTGGAAAGGCATGAAGATTAGAATGTTGTGAAAAATCGAGCACTTAAGATACTGAGTCAGTTATCATAAACTGACTCAGTATTTTTGCCAGATGTCTTGTGTATTTTGATCAGAACTAGTGGGTTTTAGTATTCACTCAAAACAGAATTAAAAATTAGTTTCAGAAAGTGGTTTTAAATCAAGAGAAATCCATTGAAGAATTGTGAGCAAATTAAAGAGTCATATTATGAATAAGGATCATCATAAGGCAGATATTAAAAGAGCTAATAAAAGGTTGAAACTGTTAGGCTAACTTTTAATTATTTCTTGAAAGCTCCACAAAATCTGAGAACTAGTGGGCCCTCTGTTTCTTTAATGAATCGAATAAGAAAACTCGAATGAGAATGGAAAAATTAAAATTATTTTGTGAAAAGCTCCACAAATTCTAAAAAACTAGTAAGTCCTCAGATTCTTTAATGAATCGAATAAGTAAACACTGGAAGGTCAAATTGGAATGAAAAAAATTAAAAGTAGAGAGGAAACCCAACTTTAGACATGTATTTTGAGACTTAGCACTAAACATTACACAAAAATTAAATAATAAAAAAGATTAAGTGAAGGTGGGTCAATTATTTTACCATTTTATTTAGAACATAACTCTGTACAGAAATGAGCAATAAAATTAATAAAATAAGTCAGTTCAGGAAATGAATCAGAAATTTCATTGTACACAATGTTTTGGGTAAAAATGTTAAGCATTATGTACACTTTGCAAAAAAAAAAGGGGGGACAGTTCTTATATCTCTCTTTCTATTGGGCCGATTAACGAAATTCAAACTGTGTTTTTCATGTCTCGAAAGCACGACTTAAAATGTGTATATAGTATTGTTCTAATATAGGTATTTTGACACAAAGTACGACTTTTTCTGAAAAAACATGCCACTTTTTTTCCATATTTCGATTCTACGACTCAAATTATGCCAAGTTTTGTAAAAATCGCACAAGTAGTTTGTAAAAAATTGGCTCTCAAAATTTTAGCTCCTCAGTGTTAATTCAATTTGGTATGTATTTATTAATATCTCTTTTTTATGAAACTTATTTGATTCCTTCCTATGCAGTTTAAAATTTAGGTTCATTCCTAATAAAATTTACCCATTTTTTATGATTTATTTTTATAAATTTTTTGAAAAAAAATTTTGAATTACGACATATAAAATTTTTATGATCATCTTAAAGTAGATGTATTTCTAAGCATACCTGCAAAAAATTAGAGCTTTTTATTCAAAATTTCCGAAAATATATCTGAATTTATATATTGGCGCATTTAGAAATTTGGCATACTTGTTGAAAACGATAATAGCGGAAATATGGTTTAAGCATTTTGTTAAAATTGTCTGAAAGAAAGAACGATGTGACTTTTTTTCCACTCGTACGCAATGTAAAAAGATATGAACGATGTTTTTTTCATCTCCTCCACAATGGAAGGGATAGGAAAATAAGTTGCCATGTATTAAGAAATTTGCCAAGTGAATTATTCTTGGCGCAAGCTGAAAAAAATTCGGCAAGTTAAATTTTTGAAGTTCTCCTTAAATTTTGCACCAAATTTTACAAAATTTAATATTTAAGCATAATTTGAATCGTAGAATCGAAATATGGAAAAAAAATTGGTATTTTACTTCCGAAAAAGACCCATTTTGTGTCAAAATATCTATGTTAGAACAATGCTATATATAAATCTAATATATCTGATGTCGCGCTTTCAAAGCGTGGAAAATGCAATTTGAATTTCATCAATCGGCCCAGTAGAACTGTCCCCCCTTTTTTTTTCACAGTGTACATATAATACATCTATACAGCATTTAAATTAAATGTAAAATATAGAGCAGAAACTTGACTTTGATTTAACTAAACTATAATAATAAATTGTGACACAATCAGTGCTAAACAACTGACACTAACTTTTCCACAGATTGGGAAAAATCATTCATGTATTCACACTGTGGGATGAAAAAGAGAATCCCTTTGACCTTGACCAGCTGATTTCATACATGGCACACACATTTTACTTTTCTAATATAAAGTATCCTGAATTGGAAGGTGAAAATCAGTTGGTTAGTTACCAGCACATTATGAACTTGAAAATACGTTTTGAAAAACTTAACAAATAGTATGAAATAAACAGAGATTGATAAATTCTCTATAAAATTAGGCACTTGATAGGGATAAATTTTTGTTAAATTGGAGCATTTTTCAAAATTTCTTAAATAGTTTAATTTTGAATTCTTAGGTTGTGAATAGTTTTTTCAGTAGTTATTTTGATAAGAAGTTATTCTGTCATTACTTATTAGTATAATCAGTAAGTGTTATCTGAGTAGCTAAATTCAATGCTGTTATCATAATTTGAAGTGCAGGAATTGCCATTTATCAACTCTGTCAATTGATTTATTCAAATAGGTTTGAAACAAGTGTGATTTTAGTAAGCAGTGATCACTATGTATAATGGATTTTGGGAAACTTGTGAGCTATGTCTTTCTGTGGCAGTTGTGATCAAGAGTAAAATCTTGCGTGCATGATATAGATTGATGAATTTATATTAATATGAGCAGGTAACAATGAAACTGCAAAATGGTAACAGACAAGATGCAGAAGATTGTGTGTGTTATGGGGAAAATGGTTTTCCAGAAAGTATCATTTTTGAAGATGAAGTGATTTTCCATCTGAGTGCAGAAGTCAGTTGGTGTGATGTTGGTATTTGATGACAATCTTCGCGAACAGCAAATGAGTATGAAAATGGCTTCTTGAGGTTTGTAATTTTTTTATGTTCTCTTGTGCCGTTAGAGGACTGCCCCATCATAAAGATGCTGATATTTTTATGCTATTTGGCCATTATTTAATAAGATAGAAATAAGAGTTTCCCAGCCTAAAGTTGCCAGCTAATTACTGTGTTTTCAAATAGTCTTCCCAACCTATATTTTCATTATGGTACAAAATTTTTCATATCCTTTCACTTTGCTGCTTTAGATGTAATGTAAATGAGAACACTGACCTCTTTGTGACTGCCGTGGTCTCTTGTAAAGTCATATGATTTCTTTCTGTGCAGCTATGTAAAAGTGCTCTCTATGTATCCTCATTGACCCAATTTCTTCCAGAGAACCACTTTACCTACACTGCACATATTGGATGAGGTCACAGAGGAATTAAGTATTAGTTAAATTGGCAGGAATAAAATATAGTTTAAAATAAGATGTGTGATTAAATTTAAAGAGAAATGCACCAATATAAAATTAGTCTAAAAAGCAACTTTAGTTTGGCATAATTTTTTATTGCCACTGATTGAGGGCAATTAGGTATCAGTCTGTATTATTTAAGACCTTTTTTGTTTTTTTTTGTGTGTGTGTGTGTGTGACAACTAGAAGAGAAAGACCTGTGTCTGATTATTTTAGAATTTGCTAGCGTTTTACTTAAAATCTTTGCTAAAGTTTCTCATTTTTGTGTAGTTTTAAAAATAATGGTTGCATATTTTTCAGATGATCGGAGCTTCATTCTTGGGGGGGGGGATTTTTTATGACATAGTTGTTTTTCTGTTTGAGAAAAAAGTTTTGATAGTATAAGGTCAGAAATATGAAAATATATATATATATATATATATACCTCAGAAAATTCACTATTATTTCATGAGCATCCAATGTGTAAGATTGGATCAAAAATATCTTGAGTGGGTGCCATTGAAGATTGACTGTTAGCCCAACATTGCCGTCGAGTGTTTTCTCCTGGTTAAAAAAAGGTTACTCCCTTTTCTTCTATTCTCATGGATTTGAACTGTGCCATGATTCCAACAAAGTCAAGTGTTGTTAAAGGCAGGATTTCATTAGAACTGATAATGTCATGCTTTGTGCAATAAATCAGCCATAACCCAATATTGGTATTAGTGTTGGTATCTTAAGTGGTGATGTAAGCCTAGAATTAATACAGTAAAAGTGACAGAACATAGGCTCTTTTCAGAATCTTTCGTACATACGGCCGTATCTTAGAAAGTGACTTAATTTCTGTACGACATTGTTCATTATATATTGTAGCAAACTAATCACTGAATTTTGCATCCGATGTGTGAACACTTGGCTGATATGCACAAAAGACGTATTAATATTATTACTGATCAGATAAAATGTCTAAGAGAAAATACCTTTATAGAAAATAAAAGTATGATTAAGCTGTAATTAGAAAGGTTTCTGATAACACATCATTAAATATTTGATGTGTGTAATTTTTATTATATTATACATTATTATTGATTGTCATAATCATGGAACAAAACCAAAATTAAGGTAGCAAAATTTTTAAACAGGTACCATTGATAAATGACAGAATTCATTATCAGGTAACAGTTGTGCCATCAAAATTAGAGTATTGTTAGGAAAAATGCATTGTGCCTACTTTATTTTAAATTTGAGTATAATCTTTTGGATGTAACTAATATTCTTTGTTTATTTCAGGAAATGTCTATGATAATCACATCAGACTCTAAAGCCCCCTTACGGGAGGTAAAGAGAGTTCAATTTGGAATTTTAAGTCCAGATGAAATAAGACGTATGAGTGTCACTGAAGGAGGAGTTAAATATCCTGAAATCTATGAAAGTGGGCGTCCAAAGCTTGGAGGCCTTATGGATCCAAGACAAGGTGTCATCGATAAAACTTCACGTTGCCAGACTTGCGCTGGCAACATGGCTACCTGCCCTGGACATTTTGGGCATATTGAACTTTCTAAGCCTGTCTTCCATGTTGGTTTTTTAAAGAAGAGCATAAAAGTATTGAGATGTGTATGCTTTTACTGCTCTAAGCTTCTAGTTTCTCCTAATAATCCTAAAATAAAAGAAATCCTTGCAAAATCAAAAGGTCAACCAAGGAAACGACTTGCTCATGTTTATGATTTATGTAAAGGAAAAAATATTTGTGAAGGAGGAGATGAAATAGATGCTAAATTGGGGCAAGAGAGTACTATGCATGATGATGGCACAAAAAAGTCTGGCCATGGAGGTTGTGGCCGTTATCAGCCATCTATTCGACAAAGTGGTTTGGATTTAACAGCTGAATGGAAGCATATAAATGAGGATTCTCAAGAAAGAAAAATTGCACTGAGTGCTGAA
>KK121668.1:877-36872 GCA_000611955.2 Stegodyphus mimosarum | reverse complement strand
AGAGTGTGGGAAATTTTTAAGCACATTTCAGATGAGGAATGCCATGTTTTGGGGATGGATCCTAAATATGCTCGACCTGATTGGATGATTGTTACAGTTTTACCAGTTCCTCCTTTACCTGTAAGACCTGCAGTTGTGATGTTTGGGTCTGCTAGAAATCAAGATGATTTGACCCATAAATTATCAGACATTGTAAAAGCAAACAATGAACTTTTACGTAATGAACAAGCAGGTGCAGCAGCTCACATTATTGCAGAAAATATAAAAATGTTACAATTTCATGTGGCAACAATTGTTGATAATGAATTGCCTGGGTTACCAAGAGCCATGCAGAAGAGTGGAAGACCTCTCAAATCAATCAAACAGAGACTAAAAAGTAAGGAAGGCCGAATTCGAGGAAATTTGATGGGTAAGCGAGTCGACTTTTCTGCTCGTACTGTCATTACACCTGATCCTAATCTGAGAATTGATGAAGTTGGTGTGCCTAGATCAATTGCACAAAATCTGACTTTTCCCGAGATCGTAACGCCATTCAATATTGAAAAAATGCATGAACTCGTTCAACGAGGGAATAACCAGTATCCAGGAGCTAAATATATAGTTCGCGACAGTGGAGAAAGAATAGATTTAAGATTTCATCCTAAAGCTAGTGACTTACATTTACAGTGTGGTTATAGAGTAGAGAGACATGTACGTAATGGTGATGTTATTGTTTTTAATAGGCAACCTACTTTGCACAAAATGTCTATGATGGGTCATCGCATACGAGTTTTACCATGGTCTACATTTAGAATGAATTTAAGTGTGACCACACCGTATAATGCAGACTTTGATGGTGATGAAATGAATCTTCATGTCCCTCAGTCTCTTGAAACACGAGCTGAAGTTCAAGAACTTGCTCTTGTACCAAGAAATATTATCACACCTCAGTCAAACAAACCTGTGATGGGAATTGTGCAGGACACACTCACTGCTGTACGTAAGATGACAAAAAGGGATGTATTCCTTGAAAAAGATCAAATGATGACATTACTTATGTTTCTTCCAATTTGGGATGGAAAAGTTCCCATGCCTGCAATTTTGAAGCCTAAACCACTTTGGACTGGAAAGCAACTTTTTTCTCTGATTATTCCTGGGAATGTGAATTTGATTCGTACTCATAGTACTCATCCTGATGAGGAAGATGATGGACCTTACAAATGGATTTCTCCTGGAGATACTAAAGTGCTTATTGAACATGGAGAACTAATCAGTGGTATCGTATGTAAAAAAACTGTTGGGTCTGCTAGTGGATCATTAATGCATGTTATCTTTTCTGAATTAGGCCACGAAGTTGCAGGTGCTTTCTATGGCCACATTCAGACTGTGGTTAACAACTGGCTGTTATTAGAAGGTCACACTATTGGAATAGGAGATACTATTGCTGATCCTCAGACTTACATTGATATTCAGAATACCATTAAAAAAGCAAAAATGGATGTGATAGAAGTTATTGAAAAAGCACATAATGATGATCTTGAACCTACTCCAGGTAATACATTGAGACAGACTTTTGAGAATCAGGTAAATCGTATACTTAATGATGCTCGTGATAAAACTGGTGCCAGTGCTCAGAAGTCATTGTCAGAGTTTAATAATTTTAAAGCTATGGTGGTATCAGGAGCAAAAGGTTCAAAAATTAATATTTCTCAAGTTATTGCATGTGTGGGTCAGCAGAATGTTGAAGGAAAACGAATACCATTTGGTTTTAGGAAGCGTACATTGCCACATTTTATAAAAGATGATTATGGGCCTGAGAGTAGAGGATTTGTTGAAAATTCATATCTTGCAGGTTTAACACCATCAGAATTTTTTTTCCATGCTATGGGTGGTCGTGAAGGTCTTATTGATACTGCTGTAAAAACAGCTGAAACTGGTTATATCCAGCGACGACTCATAAAAGCTATGGAAAGTGTAATGGCAACATATGATGGTACAGTAAGAAATAGTACTGGCCAAGTTATCCAGTTCCGTTATGGTGAAGATGGTTTAGATGGAACTACAGTAGAATTTCAATCTTTGCCTACTTTAAAGCCATCAGATAAAGCTTTTGAAAAGCGTTTCCGATTTGATGCCTCAAATGAGCGTTATCTCAGACGCATCTTTCTTGAAGAAGTTGTGAGAGATATTGCAGGAAGTACTACTGCACTAAATGAATTTGAAAAAGAATGGGAAATTCTTAAAGCTGAAAGAGAAGTTCTTCGGACTATATTTCCTACTGGTGATAGTAAAGTTGTTTTACCTTGCAACCTTCAAAGGATGATTTGGAATGCTCAGAAAATATTTCATGTGCATACTAGATCTCCTACTGATTTAAGCCCTATAAGAGTAATGCAAGGCGTTGAAAAACTTGTAAAAAAATTAGTCATTGTACCTGGTGAAGATAGACTGAGCATTCAAGCAAACGATAATGCTACAATTTTATTCAGAGCTTTACTTCATTCAACTTTGTGCACAAAACGTGTTGCAGAAGAATTCCGCCTTTCTACTGAAGCTTTTGACTGGCTTCTTGGGGAAATAGAAACTCGTTTTCAGCAAGCTCAGGTGCAACCTGGAGAAATGGTTGGAGCTTTAGCAGCTCAGTCACTTGGTGAACCTGCCACTCAGATGACATTAAATACTTTCCATTATGCTGGTGTATCTGCAAAAAATGTAACTCTTGGTGTACCAAGATTGAAAGAAATTATAAATATCTCAAAAAAACCTAAAACACCATCTCTCACTGTTTTCCTTACTGGTGCTGCAGCACGAGATGCTGAAAAGGCTAAAGACGTTCTATGTAGGTTGGAACATACAACTTTAAGAAAAGTCACTGCCAATACAGCTATTTATTATGATCCTGATCCTCAGAACACAGTTATTGCTGAAGACCAAGAATTTGTGAATGTATACTATGAAATGCCTGACTTTGATCCATCACGCATTTCTCCTTGGCTGCTTCGTATTGAATTAGATAGAAAGAGAATGACTGATAAAAAATTAACAATGGAGCAGATTGCTGAAAAAATCAATGCTGGTTTTGGAGATGATTTGAATTGCATTTTTAATGATGATAATGCTGAAAAACTTGTACTCAGAATAAGGATAATGAATAATGATGATAATAAGTTACAAGAAGAAGAAGAGCAAGTTGATAAAATGGAAGATGATGTGTTTCTGAGATGTATAGAAGCAAATATGCTCAGTGATATGACTTTGCAGGGAATCGAAGCGATTACTAAAGTATATATGCATTTGCCTACTACTGACAACAAAAAGAGAATAGTGATTACTGAAACTGGTGAATTTAAACCAATTGCTGAGTGGCTTCTGGAAACAGATGGTACAAGTTTAATGAGAGTTTTAAGTGAGAAAGATGTTGATCCTGTACGTACATACTCTAATGACATTTGTGAAATATTTGCTGTTATGGGCATTGAAGCTGTGCGAAAAGCTGTGGAAAAAGAAATGAATCATGTCATTTCATTTGATGGCTCTTACGTTAACTATAGACATCTTGCATTGCTTTGTGATGTTATGACAGCAAAGGGACATCTGATGGCTATAACTCGTCATGGCATAAATCGTCAAGATACTGGTGCCTTAATGAGGTGTTCCTTTGAAGAAACTGTGGATATCTTATTAGATGCTGCATCACATGCTGAACTGGACCCTTTGAAAGGTGTTTCTGAAAACATCATAATGGGACAGTTGCCAAGAATGGGAACTGGTGCATTTGATTTACTTCTAGATGCAGAAAAATGTAAATATGGCATAGAGATTCCTCTTGCTGGTGCTATGGGTGGTCCAGGTGTGTTTTTTGGAAGTGTTGCAAGCCCATCAAGTGGTATGTCACCTCAGATGACTCCATGGAATCAAGGAGGCACTCCTGCATATGCTAATGCATGGTCTCCTGGGTTAGGAAGTGGTATGACACCAGGTGCTGCTGGATTTTCACCATCTGCTGCAAGTGATGCAAGTGGTTACAGTCCTGGATACAGCCCTGCGTGGTCTCCGCAGCCGGGATCACCTGCTTCACCAGCATCACCATATATTCCAAGCCCTGCTGGTGCTTTGTCACCAAGTTATTCTCCTTCCTCACCATCTTTTGCTCCAACATCACCGTCATTAACTCCACAGAGCCCTAGTTATTCTCCAACTTCTCCTTCGTATTCACCAACGAGTCCAAGTTACTCTCC
The DNA here is from genome assembly GCA_000611955.2 of Stegodyphus mimosarum. Classification (NCBI taxonomy): domain Eukaryota; kingdom Metazoa; phylum Arthropoda; class Arachnida; order Araneae; family Eresidae; genus Stegodyphus; species Stegodyphus mimosarum. The sequence continues at coordinate 32,655 of KK121668.1, read as the reverse complement.
AACATCACCAAATTACTCTCCAACCAGCCCTAGTTACTCACCAACGAGTCCTAGCTATTCACCAACCAGCCCTAGTTATTCACCAACCAGCCCTAGTTATTCACCAACCAGTCCTAGCTATTCACCAACCAGTCCAAGTTATTCGCCAACAAGTCCAAGTTATTCACCGACAAGTCCAAGTTATTCACCAACAAGTCCAAGCTACAGTCCAACAAGTCCTAGTTATTCTCCAACAAGTCCTAGTTACAGTCCTACAAGCCCAAGTTATTCACCTAGTTCACCAAACTATACACCTGCATCACCTTCATATTCTCCAACAAGTCCAAGTTATTCACCTACAAGTCCTAGTTACTCTCCTACATCTCCTTCATATAGTCCAACAAGTCCAAGTTATTCTCCAAGCTCTCCGAGTTACTCACCACAGAGCCCAAGCTACAGCCCTGGAAGTCCAAATTATTCCTTAACAAGTCCAAAATATTCACCAACTTCTCCATCGTACAGTCCTACAAGTCCAAGTTATTCTCCTGGTTCACCGCAGTATACTCCCACTTCACCTAAATACAGTCCAACATCTCCTACTTATTCTCCAACTTCTCCATCGTATTCACCATCAAGTCCTAAATATTCTCCTTCAAGTCCACAGTATTCACCTACAAGTCCGTCATATACCCCTACTTCTCCAAAATATAGTCCACCATCTCCTCAGTACAGTCCTTCATCACCAAAGTACTCACCAACATCACCATCATATTCTCCAACTTCACCACAGTACAGTCCTACCAGTCCAACTTACTCTGTGACAAGCCCTAAGGGCTCAACTTATTCACCTACAAGTCCTGGATACTCTCCATCGTCTCCATCATACAGCCCGGCAAGTCCTGGGGATGATGATGAAAGTGATAAATAAAATTTTTATGGTTGAAAAAAAACTTTCTGAAATAAACTGAGAGAATAACAAGACAACTTAAATTTTGAAAAAATCACCATCTTTATGGTATACAAAATGTTGTGAAAAGTTTCAATGAACAATACTTTTCCATCATCTTCATTATTATTGGCTAGCACTAAGCCACCTGTATGTATCAGAACATGTTGCTGTTGCATATATTTCTTTATGAAACTTTATTTAGCTGGATAAAAGTATTGGCTGTAATGTAACCATATATATGAACTTTTAAGATTTGTGTTTTTATAATTATGTTTATTTGAATGCATAATTTCTATATTATGTAATGCAATTTATAAAATGTATGTTTTTAATTTGCAATAAAGGATGGAAATATTGCTTTGCTTGTTTATTTAGACATTGCAATTTATTGTATCTAAGGTACGTGGATATTGCTGTAATTAATTTCAGATTTGGTTTTTAATGTTATTTTAAGTATTTATTGAAAGTTAAACTATAAGTAGCAAATATGCATCAGCTAAAATATTTCTTAAAACAAATTATGTATTTATTTGTAAAATTTTCAAACGTACTTCAAGGTTTTGTTATATATCGTAAAACATTCATCGATAGCTTTCTGCTGTTGAGATGAGCAGTAAGAAATATCGTAATAGTAAAGACTGAGTAAGTATAATTTTTGAAGAATCTCTGTTTTCTGAGATAAATGCAAAAACTCTAGTTAAATATTGCAGTTCAGATTTTATTTTGAGCCGAAGAATTAAAATAAGGAAAATTCGGTTGCAGCAATTCAGAAACACTTTCAAAAATTAACTTGAAAATTGGAATGTGGAAATTTAAAAAGTATGTTGTGAAGTATTAAGTAAACTGTTTTTATTTAATTTTCCAATGAAAAGACTGTTATGTGAATGATTACAAATTTATTTATAATTTTGCCATCATGTTTACTTCTGTCTATCATGATATCAGTTAACATTTTTTTAAACTACTGTTTGTGATAAATATCCTTTATATGTATCTATAAATATTTGTTTTCATAGAAAAGCCAATAAATTTTATGTCATCCAAGTATAATTAGGGTTTTTCCTTAAAAATTTTACTATGTCTCATAAAATTATTTGCCTGTTGCATAAAATATTCTGTTGGCAATAATAAATCTGATTTTTTTTCTTTTATTATATAAATAGCTTAGGGGGAAGCTGTGAATATTTAATAGAAAATTATGCACCTTTGTTGTTTAGTTGTGACGCATATAATTTATTCTTTTGTTTGTTAATTGTGTATATTTTTTCAATGTTTTTAAGGTGATGTAATAAATATTGCATTAGTTGGCTATGAGTAAAAATGTATATAAAAGTTTGCACAAGAATTTTTTTTTTCATGTACTAACTAAAATTCTGTATTGAACGGTTTAATCTCATTTTTTAATGAGCTATTTTATTTCCTTCTGTTTTAGAAGTCTGTCCACTGTACATGCTTGAATATTCAAAGAATATTTTTTTAAACTATAGGTAAATGCTAACTTGTATATATTTTATAGTGTTCAAATTAGATAAAGAAATTATTTTTTATTTGCCTAGAACCAATTACATGACCATTTTCTTTTCTAATAATATTCGTAAATTATCAGAAATGGTATTATTTTTCATGTAATCAGACTTGTACTTTTTACCTAACAGCAGTCCTGTTATAATTTAGGTGGTAACTTCTCACTCTCAGGTGATCCAAAAAAAAAAGGCTTTATATTCAAAAAAAGAAAACGTATACTAAAAAGTTTTGCAATCAAGTATATATGCTTATTGGAAATAGGCAGTAAATATGTTTAATTACTTATTTTTAAATTGTAGTGCAACAGAAAATGAAGTTTGAAACCCATATGCAAATGGGTTGATTTGTACCTCTTTGCAGAAATGGTCTTGCAGTTTTTTTTTTTTTTTTTTTTTTTGAAAGTCATATTAGCTTTGTGTGATAGCCAAGTTAAAATTATGAACCCATTAGTGGAGTTAAGATTGCAGAATACTGGTAGTTAGTGTAGGTTCGAGCCTACGTGGAGAGGCTGGCTGCATGTTTGGTTTTTGTTGTTTTCCCCATGTATAATATGAATATCAGGCAGTTTCCCTTAAAAAAATCCTCCATGAAGACATCCCGCCTTTTAGACAGACAAAGGGATATGGTTAAATTGAATATGGCAAAGCCACGAGAAGATCCTCCTCATGTGCTCTGCCATATTCAATTAACCATAAACTTTGTCAACTGAGGAAACACATAAAACTAGTTTTCTTTTATGGAACCTAAAAACTTTCAAAAGTATTGATATTGTATCATTGTTGTATATATTTTACGTGAAAAATAAAATTATTGAGTAATTTGAACAGAAGTTTTATTGGCATAATTATTAATATATTTTCATTAGTGTATTACATAAGTTTAATGCCTAGGATGTGCTTGCATTTTCTTATACAGAAAGTGAAATCTGAGTCTACTTATATTATCTGCAAGTACCTTTTTCGTTTTGTATTCTGTCTACTTTGTTTACAATACTACGGTTAGTCATTGAAATTTATGCATGTCAAAGAAACAATGTCATGACCACAAGACTATGCAAATAATATAAATTTAGTGTCTTTGCTCTTTATCACACACCCTTAAGTGACACTAAATTATTCGCTGCCAGATTTAAATAGTGAAATCGTGTAGACTCTTGTACAAGTATAAAAAGCACTAGCTGAAGCAATCACATTCATGGAAGAAGAAAACTACTATTTTACATGCCAGAAATGATATATACTGATTTTCCAGAGAGTCTTTGTTACTGGACCTGGTGCTAGATAGTTGATGCAGTGTGTAGTCTGCCACATTGATTACTTGTATAGTGTAAGTGCTAGAGAAGTCTCTCATTATGGAGTGGTTCAAAGAATTCTATACAAACATTGGGAGAGAGTTCATTGGGCGTCAAAGTGGCAGTTCAGTCCAATGCTCAAGGAGTCTTAAAAACCATTGCAGGATACCTACAGAAAGTGATCCCAGTTTATGGAGTGCATTTACTTCATTAGCGATCCCAGTACTCTGTATATGTTTTACTTTCAGCGCTGTAATATCAGCACTTTTGTTTCCAGTGGACCATGGATTAGTGATCTGTAGCATTCAGTTTTCGTTTTGGAACTGGATGGGAAGGTTTCCTTCTCAGCAGTACAGTACCATCCTGTATATTGAATGGTACAGATACTAACGCCAGGCATTATGGCCTGGGTAGCCTTATTCTGTAATAGCTAGGCCACTCCAAATAGTGGTTAGTGGCCTTTCCACTTCTCATATCTATTCCCTATTAAATTATGTTTGGGAAAATGCATTAAAATTTTTATGGCTGTGTTAATAATTTTATGGTATTCTACAAGAATTTGTAACTTATCAAGTTATTGGAATTTATAGCTAATCAAATTATTAAAATCTCTTTATTGGTATCTAATTTTTAATGATGAATATACAAACTCTGCTATAGTGAATATAGCTGATAATGAAGGAACTTTCTTGTCCCATCCAATGTCCTGTAGACTTAATGTTATTTTATATGGCTGTAGCAGACTTCCAAATTTATACAAATGGGATATTTTGGACTGAAAATGTTTTGCTTTTTCCAAACAAGTGAAAATTACTAACCCTTAAATTATCCTGTTTAGGGTATGAGAATAATAAAAAGCATCAATAGGTTACTGTTCTTTCATCTTTACTCATAAACTATTTGAGGCAGGTGTAACACTCAGATCTTGGAAAACCAGGACACATAATAAATAAACCTAAGGAGATTATAATGCATTGAAACAAAGAATTATTGATCTGTTGAAACAAGAGCTTGAATCTATTCTTTGATGGAGCTGTCAGACTACTTTCTATTTAAGGCTGATTGATACATATTCACATTTTAAATGATAATGCGGGATCAAAACTCAGACTTTTATGCTAAGTAATTTTTTGTATAAATTTATTAAAGCAAATAAATTTTAATGTATTTTAAATTGCTATTAATGTCTTTTGTGAGGTGTGACGATGCTAACATTCTGTATGACTCGTGAATTAATTTGTAACTCTTTTGTGATGTGATCTATTTTTTTCGTATCGGATCAAACATAACAAACCAAATTTTCAGTCCCTTGTTAAAGCAAGGTTCAGCTGTACTTCAAAGTATTGCCATTTCTCCCTTATTAATAAGTGACCAGATTTATTATAATTATGAAATGAATTTTTTCTCAATTCATAGGTTTTTTTCTGAAAAATATTCTCTTATAAAAAGTTGAGAAATATTTCATAATATGCACTTTTTAACTCTGTTTCCAAGATATAATTCATTTTCTCTGCAAAAATTATTCTGTTTTCCAGAAGTGTATTGTGTAGACACTGTACATCTTCTATACATGATGATCATGCATCTAATTTCAAACATAATGTATTTTTCTGCAGTTTAAATATTATGCATCTTAAATCTTTTATGGAGTTTATTTACTTCATTTAAAATAGAAAAGACGTCTGCTAAATAAATCAAAGATGGCAATCATTTAACCATATTTCATTGTATAATTTTTCAGAATAATCGAAATAATGTTTGTTACAAAAATTTAAAGTGTATATCTTTATATAAAAAAATGCTTTCAGAGTTTGATTTTGTCTTGCAGAATCCCAGGGTTTTGCAAAATATAATTTGACAGTAACATGCAATAACCTTATTGTTTTTTTAATGATATTTTGATATAATATGTATAATGGAACTGTAGTTTTCTGAACTTTCTCTTTAAGTAAAACTAAGGTTATTGTTAATTCTCATGCATTTTAAATTTAATAGTTAGAAGAATTTAGTGGTATGTGTTTTATTGCTAATTTTATTGTTCTAAATCAATTAAAATATTAATGTCTTAATTTTATTTGTATACAAACATTTTATGTATTTTGTTATATGCAGATGAAAAATAATTTGTTTAATTTAATGTAAAAATAAAAAAGAGATTTTGATTTAGCATTTGACTGTTTATATGGCTGAAAATTAATTTCATTGATTTATGTTAGTTGAAATAAGGGGACTTTGTGTGAGTTAGCCAAGATGAAAATATTCATTAGGGTATGTGGTACAAAAGTGCCAGTATCTTTATAAAAAGAGGTTTTTAACTTCAAAAAAGTGCTGTCACTTTTAGGAAAAACTTAAATCTGTCAAACTAAATTTCTTCAAATAAAAATGTGGTGATCCTCTTTGCTAAGGCACGATTATGCAAGTATGATTTTTTTTTTTTTTTTTGCATTGTTAGTGAAAGTTGCAGACCTAAAAACCTGCTCGATAAGAATGCATGCACTATAAAGGAGACCTCACCAATGGCCAAACAGACTAATAAATTTAATAGTTTGCTATTGGTTTGAACCTAGGTGAATGGGCTGGCTGAATGGTTGGTTTTTCCAATATGTAACATGAATAAAAGCCAGTTACCCTGAGAAAGAACTCCACGAAGGCATCTCTTATTTAGATAGGCCTCGTGTGCTTTGCCATATTTGAATAACTAAGTGACATAATTTAAGTGTGAACTATTAGCGAAAGCCAGAAACTCATAAACCAGTGAAGCCAATATAATATAAATCTCTCACATGTGGCAGACAATTTTAAGAATTCCACTAGGCTGTAGTATTATTTCTCATTGAAAATCAACTTAAAAAATTTTGAAAGTATGAAGAGAAAATTTTTTATATTTTGAGAGTCACGTAAAAATAAATAAACCTATAGACATTTTTCTGCTCAGAATTTATTAACTGTATTCTGGAGTGGAAAATTATAGATCTTCAGTTTTCCAGTAGAAAGTATGTGCTTGTCTCGCTGCATATTTTTATGATATCTTATGTAATGGAAACTTTCAAGCAGAAAAGTTTAATTCCAAATTTGGTCTTGCAGTATTTCTCAATCTGTGGTCCTCAAATCATGCCCTTGTGTCTCTTCTAGATTTCCAAAAGAAACAAAATATAAAGTTCAAATTAACTGTGTTTACCATGCAACAGTTGAGTTTCAGAGTTTGGAAATTACATATGAATATCAAGATTTTCCTCCAAGGCTGACATTTTATGATAATGATTACTCAGTAATTAATTATTATTTTTAGGTGGTAATTAATTTATTACTGGTAAGTGAGTAAAAATTTCCTACTCTAGTCTTACTTATGAGCAAAAGAGGAATGCGGTGTGTCTCACCAGCATGTGTGAAAACATCGAACAGTTATGTAAGAATTAGCAGGTTCATCTATCTCATTAGCACGAGTAATAACATTTATTGATATCGTAATGTTGCCAAATCTCGTGTGTACCATATATTACGATCAAATCCTCAACGAGAAAAGATGAATAACTTGTCGGTTTTCGGAACATTATATTTGTATGCTTTTCCAAAGTTCCAAGACAGTCGAAATACCACTGGAAAATTTCAGAGATAGTCTCTTCAAATTCCAATGTGGAATTTTTATTCATTTCATTTAGATGAATAGTAGCCGACTCATTATAATTTCTAGCTTTGCGAATAGGAAAATATGGGGGTTAATCATAGTATATGGGATTTGGCGACATCATAATGAGCAGTAAATGACTCACTTTGGTGTAACGCCAAGGCCGTACCGTATACTGGGATTTTACTAAGTTTACTATACAATTTTATATATGAGAAGAAGTAGTTTACTTTCATTCCTTTTAAATCGGCTTGTTCGTTTCCAGTCAATAACCAAAATTTTTGGCAAGTTCGAGACTTAAATTTAGCACACAGAATTTCGTCGCTTGAAATATCAGTTAATTGTTCTTTTTTATTTAAGGGTATACTGGAACTGAAAGTATTAAAGTAAAGTGGGTAACGGATCCAACCATTTGGAAATCTTTCGAAAAGTTTTTTGTCAGTTTTATCATATGTCGAGACATCATGTTTTTAAACAACAAGAAATCTATATTATTTTCTTTAGAAAATTCTGAAAAACATGGAAGGATATCTGTTGTTTTTGTTCAATTCTCCTTGCCAAAGTATTAGCTTAGTTTTTAAAGGTGCTCAGTTTCAATATTGCAGCTCAATATTAAAATGTTGTTAATTTTTCTTCTGTAGACAAATTCAAATCGTTAAGTTTTTCAAAAATGTCTGCCACGTAACTGAATTTACCTAACCAATCGTTATTAATGAATGAACTTTCCCGTATATGTTTCTTTTCTTTCAAAATATGTAAACGTTATTTCTAAAATTGAAAATATGTCGCGGTATTTTTCCGTGTGAGAGTCAACTGACTTCGGTATGTAATAATGATGTCTCATGTCATCATTAACTCTCTTAGTCCTTTATTATTACCTGTTAATGCTGCAGCATCATTAGCACAAACTTCGACGCAGTGCATCTAGGTAGATTATTTGCTTCAAAATATCTGTTAATGATTTCAAATATTTTCCCTCGAGTTATTTTTAGCTTCCAAATTTTTACAACATAAAAAATATTCTACTATGTTGCCATAAAAACATATCTCAGATGAACAATGAATTGAGACATTTTAGTAATGTTGGTAGCTTCATCAAGTTGTACAGCAAAGACAAGATTTTGTATTCAGTTTGAAAATAATTGTTTCCATAGTACTCTTAACAATTTCCACAATTCACGGTCAGATGAGTAATAATTATTATTAAATAAAATGTAAGTTACACGAGATGAAATGTAACCGCGAGCGAGAAACGATGCTTTCCACTGGTGAGCTATTTTTTTAAAAAAATTCAGTTGAATAAAGTTATAAGTTCTGTTGTTGAATTTTCCGTTGACTCGCATTTTAAGGAAAAAGGAGCCAACAAGTTCTCAGAAGTGGGATTTCGATGTCAATCGACCATACTTGAACGCCGGTTAAAGTCTGTTGTGAAGCCAAAAAAAAAAAGTAAATTTTAAAAGCTTTAAAACGTATCAAAGAAAGCTTTTAAACGTATCGTCGAAAGCTATTAAAAGTGTTAATAATAAGTATTAAACGGTTAAACGTATATAACGATAACTTAAAGTATCTATAATGCCTTTTCTTGGCTTGGGAGGCAAAAGCTATCTAATTGAACTTGCGACCGAAATTGGGGAAACAATCTCACCAGATGCCACTGTGATTACGATTAAAAACTATTAAAAACATCATCACTAATAGTAAAAATTATGACGAACTGTTTGTAAAACAAGTTTTTGAAAGGATTATCGAAGAAAGAGTGTTAGAGTTTCAAGAGCGAGAAAAACGAATGCAGTTAAAAGTTGAGGAGCGGGAAAAACAAAGGAATTTTGAATTACAAAAACTAAAACTTTTAAAAGAAAATAAATTAATGTTCCAAACGTCAACGGGAAGTAATACAACCACACTAGAAAAGAAGAAATATGTCGATTTAAAAAGTCGGTTAATCTTCGGATTATGGTAACTTGGCGGTTTTTTGGCGAAAATTTGGCGAGCAACCTTGCTACAGCAACCTACCAGTTTGTTTGGGGGACGCCATTTTGTTTTCACGAAGTAAAGGTTTTTTTTTTTTCTCTTTTAACTCAACATTTTTTCCAACAATCTGCTAGCCGAATTACGTTTATGCTAGAATTTTTATGGAACAAAAGTGCTTAATCATGACGAAGATTAGGTGCGAGATTGTTTCTAAGTGCCTATTAGCTAAAATGACGATCGGAATTTTCCGAAAAGTAGTGGAACAAACGTGCACAGAAATTTGTTTTTACAGGGCAAATTTGTATATGAAACATGTAAATAATTTTTCTCGTAAATTAGAAAAATTTCCACGAAAATGCAGGAAAATTTTGTGAATCTTTGAAGCTGGTAAAAAAGGACATATATGAAATTACCTCATCGCTAAAAAGTATGTATACTATGCAAGCTTTTATATGTTCAGCTTGCATATACCCTTTCCAAGGATGAACATTTGCACGTATAAAATAAATAAAATATGCAAGATATTACATTAATTTTCTTTTCCCTCTAAATTATCCATTATAAAAGTCACCTGCGAATTTATAAGGCAAACATTAAAAATGGTTGCAAATACTTAGTGTCAAATATTTAACTTATTTCCATGCAGGTTTACTTGTACTGAAATGGATTGCAAAATGCTACAAACGCATAATGCACAAAATGACTATCATTTAATTAAAATATAAATAAATTAAAGAACACTAATTAAAATATAAATAAACATATACATTAAATTAATAAAAATTATTGTTATTATTATAATTTTTATCGCCTTACTAAAATGTCGCCAAACTACCAGTTACCATATTCCAAACATTAGCCAAAAAGTCTTATGCAAAAATTCAATTTAAAGGATGGAGACATATCTTCATTCTTAATAATATTTGAACGTCAAGCCAAACGGGCGGTGTGCTTCATTCATTAGGACTTTTACCCCTCAAGATCACACAACTGATCACCAGAGAGTCTGAAGAACAAGCTAATGAGTACGTATTTGTTAATAATTTATTGTTGAAACGTTTTAAGTTAAGCCCAGAAAAATTTCGCCAGAAATTTGTTAATCATGTTAGGGATCCTAAAAATACATGGACAGATTTCGTTTTCGAAATTCGTAACTATTTTAACGAATGGTTAGCAGGATTAAAAATAAATGATTTCGATTCTTTAAAAGAATTAATTATAACAGATCAATTGAAAAGAAGGGTTCCGAATTTTATGAGAGAACATTTTATTGATTCATGGCCTAAGTATGTAAACAAATGAATTAGCTGGAAAAATAGATGAATACGAAAATGTTCGATCAGGGCTAAGAATAAGCAATGAAAGTAAAAGCTGCCCTAAGTTATGGCCTTGGGATGATTCTAAAAACATTCCGAGAATAATGAATTCTAATAACCTGAATAGACTCGATTCAAATAGGTTCGAAAATACAGACATGATGAGAAGCCGTAAATGTTCCGAAAAAGACAGTTCACTTACGCATAATCATAATGAAAAACAAAAACTATTTAATTCTTCTACTCGTAATGATCAGGATGAACAGAAATGTTTTTCATGCAATCTGTTTGGTCATATTTCTAAAGATTGTCCGTATCCCTGCAAAATATGTGGACTGAAGGGCCGTTCAAAGAAATATTGCCCTCAGAATAAGAAAAGAAGCTATATTAAATGTACACGACCTTGGTGATTCTTCTAAAGTAGCTTATGTGTACTTAAGGAATGCTTTAATTAACAATTCTCATATTACATCTTCATTGATTGACACGGGAGCGTCGTCATGTCTACTTTAAGAATCGGCTGTAAAAGGCCCGGGAATAAATATTTCATCTTGTAGAAAAGAGCTATTTGGTTTTGGAAATCAGAATTGCCCGATAAAAAGTCTTGGTTCAGCATTTGTGGACTTAAAAACTTATGATATAACGGCTAAAGATATTCTAGTATTAATTGTGCCAGATTTGGCTCAGCTAGTTGACTTACTGATTGGACGCGCGTTGTTAGATTTACCACATATTGCATATGCTAGAGTCGGTGATACCTTGCATATCGGCTATGCAAAAGATTATCCATTTATTGGGTTGGATTGTATTGAAGAAAATTCATGTATTAAATTAAAATCAGATGAAACAACGAAAATAATGAATATTAGCATAAGTTTTGTAAAAGTAAAAACTGAACAAATAAATAATGAATTAGTTAATGATTCAGGGAAAGGAGGGAAATTTTAATTCCTTATTGGAAATAAAGCAAGGTAAAACTATTATACCAATTGTCAACGTCGGAAATAAAGAAATAACATTTAAGAAAAATCAAAACATCGCAAAGGCTAAGATAGTAGATGAAGTAAACTCGGACTTAATTTCGAGTAATGTTAATTCACGTAATGATAATCATTCACTAGAAATTTAAATATTAATGCTACAAACGAAGAACGAAGACCTATAACTTTAAAACAAGTTAAATTTAATAAAAGTTTAACGAAAGAACGACAACAAGATCTAGTTACCTTGCTAAATAATTTTAGAGATTGGTTTGGCTGTCAGAGTTAGGATGTGCAAGGTTAACAAAAATGGATATTAAAGAAATCGAGGGATCAAAATCCGTATGTATGAAACCTTATAAAACAAATGCGCCTGAAAGGAAGGCAATTAAAGAAATAGTGGATGAGTGGAAGGAACACGATATAGTTACAGAAACACATTCTCCATATGCGAGCCCTGTGCTTTTAGTGCGTAAAAAGACAGGTGAAATCGATTAGTTGTTGATTATAGAAGATTAAACACTCAAACGATAAAGGATAGATTTCCTCTCCCCAAAATTGATGACCTATTGGAACAGCTACATGACTGTAGCATGTTTAGTACTTTAGATTTGGCTCATGGGTATCTACAAATCGAGTTAACGGAAGAAGCAAAATTAAAAACCTCTTTTATCACACCTGATGACACAGGCCAATTTGAGACAATGATATTCGGTTTAACTAATGCCCCCGCAGAATTTCAGCGTTTAATGTACCTGGCATTAGGTCGTTTGTGCAATAAGGATGTTTTATGCTGTCTAAACGACATCTTTGTACATGCTAAAACTTGGAAAGAAATGATTAAAAAGTTAATGAAGGTATTTGAAGCTTTACGAAAAACTAATTTGACATTAAAATTGTCCAAATGCGAGTTTGCGAAACATGAAATAGAATTTTTAGGATTCATTGTTAATGAGAATGGGATTAAACCCGAATCAAAAAAGGTTGAAGTAATTTCTAAATTTCCTGAACCGGCAAATTTACATGACGTTAGACGTTTTCTAGGTTTAACGAGTTTTTTTAAGAGATTCATTCAAAATTATGCTGTAAAAGCGAAGCCGTTATCAGAGCTAACTAAGAAGAATGAAGATTTTAAGTGGGAAGCGAAACAAAAAGAAGCTTTCGAAATTTTGAAAAACGAATTAGTTAAACAACCTACTCTGGCACTCTCTAACCCAAACGCTACAATTGAAGTTCATACTGATGCAAGTGAGGATGGTATCTCAGGAATGCTACTAGAAATTGGGAATGATAATAAGTGGCATCTCATTTATTATGCGAGCAAGAAAGCTACTGAAGCTGAAAGGAACTATCATTCAAGTAAGTTGGAGTTAATGGCCATTGTATAGCCCTTGGAGAGATTAAGACAGTTTTTATTAGGCATAGATTTCACGGTTATCAAGGCCTGTCAAGCACTCATTTATATGAATGCAAAAAAATCTAATAATCCTCAAATCGCTAGATGGAGTATTCTCATACAAGAGTACAATTTTGAAATTCGCCATAGACCGGGAGTAAAAATGATGCATATCGATGAAATGAGTAGAGCTTCTGTTCTAGAACCTGAAGATACTATGACAAGTCTCACAGAGAGGAAGTTTGAAGTATACCTCACTCTAAGCGAAGAAGAGCAAATTTTTATTATCCAGCACGCTGATAAAGATCTAAGAAAACTAATAGATATTTTTAAGAAAGAAGACTATACGAGAACGAGAGAAGACAAACATAAAATCGCAAATTACGTTTTTAAAAGGAACAGAGTATACCGAAGGGTTTACACTAAAGAGAAAGAAAAGTTGCTCTACATAATTCCCAAAAGTATGAGAAAAAGCATGGCAGTAAAATTTCATGAATTAATGGCACATTTCTCAGTGGACAGAACAGTCAATAAAATCAAAGAACTATATTGGTTTCCATACATGAAACGTTACTTGCGGAAGCATATCTCAATGTGCTTCAAGTGTTTGGTGAATAAAATTCCAGGAGGTAAACAGCAGGGATATCTACACCCAATCAGACCGGGAAGAAGACCTTTCTCAATTATACACATGGATCACCTAGGCCCATTCGTGAAAAGTTCAAGAGGAAATCAAGATCTACTGATAATTATCGATAATTTCACAAGTTTTACCAGATGTTTCCTGTAAAATGTACATCCTCTTTACACGTTTGGAAAGCTCTTAAGAGTTTTGTTGATGAATTTGGACTCCCTGATAGAATCATCAGTGATAGAGGAAGCTGTTTTACATCGCATCAGTTCGAGCAATACTGTCGTGAAAACGGAATAAATCACACGTTAAACTCTACTCAACATCCAATGACTAACGGGAAGGCAGAAAGGGCTAACAGAACAATCTTATTCACAGTTTCCCCATCCATGAGTGATTCACGCCATAAGGACTGGGATCACGAATAAAAGAAGTTGAAAGAAATTTGAACAATACTATTAACAAAACTACGGATAAAACACCTTTTGAAACTCTACATGGTTATTCTCCACGATTTAATGATGGAATCCTACGAAAAGTTGCTGATAAAAGCGTGGATGTATGGACTGATCCAAAAGAAGTTCAAGAAGAAACGCGTAGTGTCATCGAAAGGAAACATCATAAGATGAAGGAGTACTACGACAAGAAAAAATGTCGAACTATGACTTTTGAACAAGGTGAAATAGTGGTTGTTCGACGACCATCGAAACCAACAGGAGAACCTACAAAAACTCAACCAAAATACAGGAGACGCTTAAATGTGACAGAAGTCCTCTCCAATGATACTTACAGAGTGACCCAATTTGAGAAAAAAGAGCGTGGAAGACTGTATACACTAACAGCCTATGTAAGTCAGCTGAAATCTTGGCACGCTAATAATCTAGATGAATTGGATGAAGAGGAATCCGGTAACTCAGATATAAACTCGTGAAGCAACAGGCAACGTGAACTTTTATTTTGTTTTGTTTTCTGAACATACAAAGAACTTTACTGAAAGTTACTTTTTTTAATACTTCCTAGAACGTTTGTTGTGAAACTTTTATTCATTAAAAAAAAAGAAATGAAAAAGGAAGAAAAAGAAAACTATATAGAACTTTAAAAATTTAGATTAGAATGTATAAAAATATGTTCTTGAAGGTAATGCCAATGATATGTATTAAACAAAACAATTGAGGGCAATTATAAGTCAGGATGCCCGAATGTTAACAATTTCCACAATTCACGGTCAGATGAGTAATAATTATTATTAAATAAAATGTAAGTTACACGAGATGAAATGTAACCGCGAGCGAGAAACGATGCTTTCCACTCCTGAGCTATTTTTTTAAAAAAATTCAGTTGAATAAAAAGTTATGAAGTTCTGTAGTTGAATTTTCCGTTGACTCGCATTTTAAGGAAAAAAGAGCCAACAGACATGGTGTGACAGAAATTCGGTGAGAAATGGTATCTCTTGATAACGCTATTGTTTTTAAATTGTTACTATATTTTTCTCTATGCATAATTGATGTCATTTTAATTGCCGAAGGAAGAGTGAGCGATTCTCCAAGTGTATGAGGTTTTTAATTTTTTGCAATTAAATATGAAACTTCTAAGAATGCCTATAAAGCCTCCTCAGAAACAGTTATATATTTTTTCAACAATACATTTTGATTTTTCATACTCTCAGCTCATTTCTTAAAAAAATTCTTCAGATTTATTTACCGAATTTTTGTTCAGTTTCTAAATGTATTTTTAATTTAACAGGTTTCATGCTTTTGTACCCCAATATTTCACTGCATTTAATGTACAATGGATATTCATTTTCCATCGATAATGCAACATGTAAAACAGTATATAATAAACCCGCCTTGGTATTTACTCAATTTTTATTAGAAGTTGAAAGACAGCCAGTGGATTCATTTTTTTTTTGCATTTTCATTAATCTTTTTTCTAAGTTTATTAGATGCTGGTCCATCATTCCAATTTCTCTTATGAACTTTGGGTACATGGTGTATGAATATGTTTTTCTATTTATCCATCATGAACAAAATTGCAACTAAAGCAAAATTGTTTTTATTATCCTTTGGGCACGCTACTGAATTTTCCAATACTTAGAACACGTTATGTGCTTACTTGACAACAAATTTGGTTAGAAAATATAGTTTATAAACGATGCGTACAACTAGTAGAAATTCCACATAAGACACTGCTAAGGTAGACGAAAAAACTACGCTGTCTTAGCTGCACGTATGCAGTCACCTTAAAATTTGATTCGAGCTGTTTGGAAAACATCAAACATGTCTTACAAACTAAATGGGAAAAATCAGAATATGAAAATGTTTAATTTAAAATTCTTGACAAAATTTAGAAAACATCAAAAATTCTTTTCAATTGTTGTATATTTTTTATTGTCAAATAAATTATTTGAATTTGGCGACACCCGGAAATTTGTTCGCAACTCCTTGTTTGCACACCAGTGCCACAATGGATAAGTGGACATAGGGCTTTGTCTTCATGTAAACATGATTATTTCTCAATAAGAGGTTTAAAGTTTGTAAAAAACAATATAAGTTATCTATTCTTCAATTGCATTTTGAAAAAATGATTTCAAACTTGTATTCAACAGAACAGCATGCAACAGAGTATTTTCAAAATTACGGGAAAGTGTGACTTCATGTGAAAATGGATAAACATCGGCTGTCCGATGTGAAAAATTATGACAAGTGAATTGCAGTTTAATTTGCTGTGTCCATAGCTTGTGTATGTTGATTATCTAACTAAATACACAGTCCAGTCACATTAATGTGACCACCACGTACTTTCCATGTCAGAGTTAAATAACCAATCACAGAAGGCAGGTGGCAGCACAGTGCATTTGAGCGTATATAAAGGGTGTGTGAGGGCTTCGGAAAACATTTCAATCGTTGGCGTAATGCAGAAACGAAGCGATTTATCCCACTTCCAAAAGGGCATGATCATTGGCTTTCGGGCCAAGGGTGGAAGCATTTCCGAAACGGCTGAGTTTGTGAACTGTTCGCGTGCCGCCGTGGTAAAAGTGTACCGTGCATGGCAAAATGGGACTGTCCAAAATCAGCGACGTGGCAAATGTGGTGCACCACGGGCCATAGATGACAGAGGCGAACGACGGTTGCGGAGATGCGTTCGGGCAGATAGACGGGCTACCGTTGAGCAACTGACCACCAAAATGAACCAAGGGGCTACCAAAAGTGTCTCCCAAAGTACTATTCAGCGAACATTGCTGCGTCTGGGCCTCCGAAGCAGACGCCTGGTTCGTGCACCTATGCTGACTGCTGTTCATCGACGGCGAAGGCTAGAATTTGCACGCCAGTACAGCAGCTGGACGTCCACTGAGTGGCGACAGGTTGCGTTTTCGGATGAATCGCGTTTTATGCTCCATCGGACAGATGGACGTTGGCGTATAAGGCGTGAAACCTCTGAAAGGAACCACCCTGCAACCATTGCCGGAACGGTCCAAGCTGGAGGCGGGAGCATTATGGTCTGGGGAATGTTTTCCTGGCATTCTCTAGGTTCACTGATCATTGTGGAAGGCACAATGGATCAATACAAGTACGCATCTGTCCTTGCGGACCATGTTCACCCCTACATGCGCATTGTTTTTCCTCAGGATGATGGCATCTTCCAGCAGGACAATGCGAGGTGCCATACAGCTGCCAGTGTACGTGCGTGGTTCGAAGAGCACCAGGATGAGTTTACCGTCCTCCCCTGGCCAGCAAACTCACCTGACTTAAACCCAATCGAGCATCTGTGGGACCATCTCGATCGAGTTGTTCGCGCCATGGATCCTCAACCGCGTAATCTAGCGCAGCTGGCCACGGCATTAGAGTCGGCATGGCTCAACATCTCAGAGAACACCTTCAGGGACCTATGTGACTCTCTTCCTGCACGTCTCGCAGCAGTCTGCTCTGCGAAAGGTGGTTATTCTGGCTTTTGACAGATGGTCACATTAATGTGACTGGACTGTGTACAAATATACTCATTACAAGAATATAACCATGCACTGGAGTCCTAGCTTTATCAGGGATATTTTGCTGTGCCATGCAATTTCTGTGAGTCCTAAATTCTAAAACATTTCCTCCCTTAAATTCAAAGACTTTACTCCTCGGTGTTTCTCTAAATTCCAAAATTTTTCGCGCTTGGCGTAACTGCACTAGCTCTAGGCTCAGTTACCCAATGTGCAAACAAAGTCAAATCAATATTTTAATGTTATTTTAGATCAATAATTCCCTGATGCCAACCCATTTCTTTCCTGTTTTGTTTCTCAGCCGTGTTATCTTTCTGTGGGAATTTTTCCATATTTTTATTGCTCCAACTGAATGGAAATACAAACTAAAATATTTCAAATCACTGTTAGTGGAACAAATACCTCACATTGTTATTATTCCTATTTATCTCGTGTTTAAATTCTGAGTTGAGTTATGTTTTCTGATAGAATTTTTCCATGTTACGTATCTCAGCTCGACATAAAATCAACTTAAAATATTGAGGAAACACATGTACTAAAATGTTTCAAAATGAAATTGTGGGATAAATAAATACAGAAATTAGTTTTTTCTAGGACTAGGAATTCTAATAGCTCTTATATCAACACTTTTGTATATACACACCGAAAAGCCATTATATCATGACCATCCTATTAATACGATTTAGGACCACCTTTAGCCCTCAAAACTGCTAGCACTTGGCATGACATTGACTCCCCAACGTGCTGGTACGTAGTCTGAGGTACCTGGTATCAAGCACTCACCAACTGGTCCTGCAATTCCCGCAGATTGCGAGGGGGTAGCGTGGCAGCATGAGTTTGTTTCTCTAGGCGGGACCATAAATGCTCTATTTGATTTAATGTCAGGTGAATTTGGAGGCCAAGACATGATT
This sequence comes from Stegodyphus mimosarum, assembly GCA_000611955.2. Classification (NCBI taxonomy): domain Eukaryota; kingdom Metazoa; phylum Arthropoda; class Arachnida; order Araneae; family Eresidae; genus Stegodyphus; species Stegodyphus mimosarum. Next base: position 14,100 of record KK121668.1, on the reverse strand, counting down.
TAAAAGCCATTGGAATGTTCCTGGAACCACTCCCTGACGATTCGATCTTTATAGCATGGTACATTATGCTGTTGGCAAACAACTTTCCCGCCGGAAATACTGTTTTCATGAGTGGGTGAACCAATGATGATGTTCACGTTGTGCACAGACGTCAGAAATTGTTCTATGAGGATTATGGGTTCTAATGTGCTCCATGAAAACATTGCCCACACCATAATACCTCCTCCACCAACTTCTCTCCATCCAGCTGTGCATTCGGGAGACAGAGTTTCGTTTGGAAACTGGCATATTAGCACAAGCCCGTCGATGTGATGAACCAGAAAACATGATTCATTGGACCGTGCAAATTTCTTCCAGTCTTCTAATGTCCAGTTCCAATGATTCTTGGCCCATTGCAGATGCAACTGGCGTACCGTCAGCGCAGGAACATGCTTCGGCTATAAGGTATATCTCCCACTTTCTTAGCGTGCCTTCGTGGTGTAATGGTCTCACACTGAGCCGGTATTTCAGAGGTCCGTGGTTCGATTCCCGGCGAAGGCGTTGCATATTTTTCACTTCTCCTGTCTTCGTAACAATCTAATGTCTCTACAGTGGCGCCCGAACTAAAAGGGTTGTGGATGATGACTCTGCACACCCAGGATTTGGCGACTAGGTCCCCTAACGCCCTTTAAAAAGGGGAGTATATAAGGTATATCTCCCACATTCTTAGCGTGCCTTCGTGGTGTAATGGTCAGCACACTGAACCGGTATTTCAGAGATCCGTGGTTCGATTCCCGGCGAAGGCGATGCATATTTTTCATCGTTCCTGCTTCGAAATAATCCTAATGTCTCTACACGGCCTCCGGCTGCATAGGTCCATACGCAGCAATGTAAGTCACAGTGTGTTGAGAAACACTGTCTGGTTCGCCACTGTTCTAGCTCTTCGGTCACAGCGAACTATGCGTAGCAAACTCTGCTCTCCGCTGGAATCAATCCGCCGTCGACAACACACTGCTGGCCGGCGTCTTGTCATTTCACCATCCATACACCCCTTTCGATATGTGCTTACAGCAACTGCATGTTCCCAGTCGCCAAGCCATAACGATTTGCTCTTTATCGAAGTCTGATAAATCAGCTGTTTTGCCCATTATGTCGCTAATCACGCTATGTTTGGAAAGACAATTCAAAGCTGCTTTATGTACTCCAACATCAGCCGTGCACGTGCAGTGGTTTTGTTCCAGGGCGAGCCCATTGTTGTAGATGGAGGGTAGTCATAATGTAATGGTTCTTCGGTGTGTCTATGACAAATAAATTCCTTGCTTACGTAAAATATATGTGAATATTTAAAATAATATATTGTAAAAGAAGTCAGAATAAACAATATCCTGTTCTGTTTTCTTAATTAGCAACTATGACGTCTTAAAAAAGTAGAATGAAATTCATAATGGGAAACATTAAAATATATGAAAGTAAGCAAAACTTAAATTACGAAATGTACTTTATTAAGTTAATAACAAGTGGTTGAAAATATATATTTTAATTACTTAAAGCATGGAAAATTATTTGGCAGAGATTGTTGAATATAAAATTACTGCTTGAAATTTTCAGATTACTAGTGGTCATATTTGAACTCCCAACTTGCAATCTTAATCCCCGTAAGAATCATTGCAAAAATAACCCGTTACCATATTCCAAAGATCAGAAGGAAATTTTTTTTCAAAATCTTGCATAATATTAAATATCGACTTTTGATAGTCAAGCTGATAGAAATGAGGTGAACTGTTTTTATGAGTTTCGACCAGTAGTTTCTACTTCCATTCACTTACTTTTCTGTAGTGTTTCACTTTTTATATGCTCTACTATCCGAAATTTCAAGAGCTTTCTAGACATTTTTTTGGTTGAGCTTTTACTGTACACACATTTCAGAATTTACACAATAAAAAATTCACAGACATGTACTTGAAATGAATTCATTTGTACAGCTAAGGATTCATTCATTTTTACAGGAATTGGAAAACAAAAAAAAAATATTTATTCCGAGATTGTATTTCTTTTTCCTTCATGAAAATCAAATGCACTTACACAAGCATGCAATCACACTGCACAAGCATGTATGCAAATTCTTAACACATGTAGTAATCCTCATAATTATGTTAAATAAATCAGATAATATTTTCGTGTATAACAAATGAATAAAAGTAGTTAAGCTCTTATCAAAGAGAACATAATAATGAAGTTCAGAAGATATTTAATGTTATAAAGTTAAGCAATTTAGTCAATTTAGAATTTTAATGAAAGCAGTGAAGTATTTTGATAATTCTGAAGCTCCCTGCGTATCTTTATAGACGAACTTTATTATTTTTTTATGCAATCAAACAACTGCGCGAGTTATTTTAACAATTTTGAAATATGTACACGAAAAGAAGCATTAAAATGTATTAATCTATTTCTTAACTTTTATTTTTCACAGAAATATGCAGAATGCTTCGTAATTAAAATTCACAGCAATTCTTATTCCTTGATTTGAAGTTTTCTACAAGTTGTTTTTTAATTAAAATTGTTATGTTGGCATACGTACAGTTTTTTCTACAGTGACTTCAGATCTGAATAACTCTTTCGAACAATCCAGTTTGTTTTACTGGCTTCGCTGAATTTTGTGATGAATGCATCACATTTACTGCTTCATATCACATTCGTTTTTCATACCGTTTATGTACACTTCAGCAGTGAATGGTTCTTCTCTTTCTTCATATACAGTTAATTCAATACGATACATTATGAGTTACGCCTACAAACAATAACTATTCACTAAAGATTTTGCGTATATTTCCACTCATAATAATTTGGAAAATCTCGCAATTAGCTGTTAAAGCACACAATCAGCTCCGCAATTCTTTCGAAAGCCCGCCCTGGTAGTCGACAAATGGAGTATACCGACTTCTATTTGCCAGGTGAAACTAGTCGGGATTGCCGTGACATCACAAATTCGAAAACTGGGGTAGGGTTTGGAAATGTGCTATCTGGCCTTAGTAGTTACCAAGTCGAAGTCGGTTGAGAGCCCGCCATTGGTTTAAAAATAAACTTCTCGAACCACACCAATGCAATTCGAGCCTTGTGACATGGGGCGCTGACCTGCTGGAAGATTCCATTTCCAGTTGGGAAGACAAACGCCAAATAAAGGTGCAAGTGATCCTCAGTTATGTTCAGATAATCCGAAGTTTTCACGGTTTGTTCTATTACAACTAAGGGTTCCAGAGCCGCCCATGAGAACGCCTTCAAAGCATAATACCGCCACCACCATCTATGTATGACCTGCTGTACAGAGGGAGAGCCTGGAAGACGGCGTACCCTGACAGGACCATGGACGTCACGAATGAGAAATCATGATTCATTCGATCGGCAACTGTCGTCCACTTACCCATGGTCCAGTCTCGATATTCTTGTCCTACTCTAGGCATAGTTTACAATGACGCTTGGTCAACATATGCATATCAGTTGGACATCTGCTGCGCAGTCCCATATTCAACAGTGTCCGCTGTGTTCAGAAATACTTGCACTTGGACCTGCATCGCATTGGGCTATCAGCTGAGCTTCTGTCTGGCCCCGCTTTTGCTATACTAAGGACAATAGTTTCCTACGTCCTGTTTCTTTGATGATGCGTGGACGTCCAACATCTTGATGTCTACCTCTGGTTTCACCGCCATTTATTTTCACCGGCATAAACAGTAATAACTGCAGGTCGTGCACAACCTACCAGCAATTTCGGGGATAATGCGTTCCGAGTCTTCGAGTCATTACGATTTGCCCTGTATCAAATTTGCTCAGATCAACAGCCTTTTCCATCATTCCCAAAAGTAAGTGAAAGAATGATTCCTTACTTTCTAAGGCAGGAGTTAAACACTATTTCCACTTAATCAAGTGCCCTTCACGTCATCCAGTCGTGTTCATTAAAAAATTTGGGGATGGTCATTATATTTTGGCTTATCAGTGTAAACTGCTGTGAAAATAGCTAACATTGGAATCAAAATGGCAGCTAAAATTTTGGCTGTTTTCAACCTCCAGTTGTTAACCCCCTGAAGGCACTGGCACACATACCATTTTTTTTGAGTGTTTTTCTCCATACTAAAAATCATTATAATGCGATGATATGAAATAAATATTAGTTCATACTTTTTGTTGCGTAAATGAATGCGCATTTATGGAAAATTTGTATATATATATTTGGATGATTAGCAGTAACTATTATGCAAATCTTATTACATGCTACATTAGTGACTTGTGGATATATTGCTTTTGAAGTTAGCATAATGTTTTATGGACTTTTTTACATAATTGCATGTAACAGCATGAAATTAAAATATTTACGTAATTCTTTTTAAGTAATGTGACAATTATTGAAATTTTTAAGATTCTTTTTTAGATACGTATATTAATACAATGCTTTTTACTTGCTCTTTTTTAAAGTCAAAAGATTCTTATAAGCCTGCTATTTTCTTAAAACAATAATTCTGCGATTTCATGTGGGGAACGCAGCCCGACATTCCTGGCGGACTTTATGTCGGCCTGTGGTCTTTTTACGGACTACGCCAAAGCTAGAAACAACAACAGCCCCAACAAAAAAATTAGAAAATAATTCTGTATAAAATTTTGTGCTTATAAAATAACTCTGTATAAGATTTGGGGAAAAAGTAGCTTTTGAGATAAGGAGAAGTTTTTGGGTAGGCATTTTTTTTTTGTTTTGCTTTTGTTTTTACCCAATGACGGGCACTTGCGCATTCAGCAATGGCTACTCCTAAAGCCAAAAGTGGTGGCCATTTTATTGGGGAGGCACCTAACAGGCGGCTATCAATGTCTCCTATGAAGGGACAGACAGTTGCAATCACGCCTTCTCTGAGATTTGAACCCCTGCTCTTCGGTAGCGCGGTAGGCTCCCATAACTACTGTATCGTCTGAACGACAGGCCTAAGTTTATCAGGTAAGAAAATGAAAATATGTATATAGGGATTAGTTACTGATTTGTTTTCGGAACGTATATATCAGAAATCAATTTTTATTTCTGAATTTTTATATTTAGGTTATATTCATTTTAAAGAATTTTGGGCATTTTGTATCCAACATTCGTAAATGTGCTGCAATTTCTCATGTATTTAAAATTCTCAAGGTTTTTAACTGGCCATATATATAGATCAAAGTCCTGGTTTACTGTTTTAAATCTTCGGTACCTAGTTTCAACATATTACCTAGTTTTCAACATATATACCTAGTTTAAACATATTACCTATTTTTCAACAAATACACTTAGTTTCAACATATTATTGCTTGCCAATAAATCCACTGTTTTATTACTGTTTGCAGTATTAATAATATGGTACTCTACATAAGCAGATATGTGCTATTCTCAACTTTCTATCCTACTTCTGGTATACAGAAATAAAATTTAATACAGTATTTCTATTTACGATTTTGGAACTGCATTTTTTTACAGGTTTCGATTCATTAGCGTTTATTTTTATTCTTAGTCCGACCTGTTATCACAATCCTTTGTCACAATAAATTTAAAAACATTGATGTACAAATTGTGAGCTCGATAGAGGGCGCTGAATTATAACGCAGGTTTAATATTTGTTTATTTTTAGAGATAATAAACAGAAGGAAAGATGTGAATAAAAATACAAGTATGTGTTTAGTACACATCATTTTGTAACGTGTTTACATCCCGTGGTATGAGTTCGCAGCGCAATCCCTTAGCATCTAGAGTGCCTTTAGTTTCCGAAAGAGCTCGCAGATACTAATACGACTGATACATCAACGGAGAACCTGATCATCAAGATTTACCTCCGTCGAGAAACTGGGTAATTAGAAACATATCATAACTTTAGTTCTATACTTAGTTTATAACTCTAGTTTTCTTATAACTCTTGCAGTTAAGAGTACGTTTTGAGAAACATGAATGCAGCCTTTTGTCAATAGATTGCGCTGAGAGTTGCACTGGAATTCTGAAGTCAGAACTACAGGTTGCTATCTTTTGCAGCATTCTCGCGAAGGTCAAAATAGAATTTTTTTGCCAAAGAGAATAGAAGCTAATGACCCAGTAACCATAGCAGCATCGCATTAGGATTTAAATAACACGACGACTTAAGCTATGAAAACTATCTGGAATACTGGAGAATGAAAAAAAGACTTCGTGAAAGCCAAAGAAAATGCATTCGGTGATCGTTTTAGAAAACAATACCATTCATTTGTGCAATGTTAAGCTTTGTAATGAATTAATATTTTCTGGTCGTTCATTGCCTTCTCTAGATTTAGTGAATTTCATTTGCAAGATTTAAAAACGCCGATATGCTTTTCGATAGGATTATAAACTCTAGAATAACAATTATTAATAATCAAAGCTTTTTTCCCCTGTGTTGCATTAGTAATATTTTTATTTTTGTCTTATTCAGAAATTTTGATTTACCTATTCAGCATCGGACCGGCATCGGACATCATAAAATTTTTACCACAATAAAATTAGCAGGAGTTGTAAAATAAAGATATAATGCAATCGTAGTATAGTCAGACTTTTTGTGTTATAACTTAAGACGCCCGCCTCTCAAAATGAGTTGTTTTTCTTGTAAGATCTCTCTGGCCCAACTTGTCAGTCACTGGGATAGTGAGTCACAAAAACGTGCGAAGGGGTTGAAACCCTTTTATTGTACTTTTAAAATTACAACTGCGTCTACTGGACGCTCACAAACTGCGCCAACTCGGCGGTTGAACTAAAAGTAAGGTAAAACTGAAAATAAGAAACTAGATAAACAAATGTCAAACACTACCGACCAAGCTCTGAGATCTTAACTAACCGCGTTTTTAATTATCGCTGATATTCAGCAAGATTACTGATTTAACAGTTGAAATCTAGCACTTCTGCAAGGCTAGGGACACAGGCCGATACGCGCCGATCTAAATTCTACTAAGGAAAATCTCCAGCGTAGGTTCAAAAGCAAGACTTTTTCACGCTCGTTTCGTCTACTATTTAACTCAACTAGCTTCCGCTAAATTTGAATAAACTGCGCGTGCTACTGTAATTTACATACTCTGGCACGGGCATTTCTAGGGGAAAAATGAAGGCTAAAAAGGAAAGGACTATGAACTTAAAATAAATGTTAGTTAAAATAAATATAAACCCTACATTTGCCCTTGCCAGAATTTTGAACACTTGGAAGCAGGTCCTAGAAACGACCTGTTGAAAAGTTTCAACATTCTAACCTGAAACTCAAGAGCCCCGTTTACATAAAACAACTTTTGGCTATGAAATTTTACAATGTTTGGCGTCGCTAATACAATTTCTTCGTGCTGAATCCTCTATGCTGTCGTTTATCATTCAGTCTTTTCTTCCTTCCAGGATCTGGAAGGAACAAGTATGAGTATACTGAAAATACACTATGATTTACACTTTAATACTCGGTAGCATTTTACTTTTCGATGATTTTCTTTTTCTTCTTTAACTGTTTATTTCACATTCATTCTTCATGCAAACTTTAATTTAAGTTGCTTTGCCCCGGTTCTCCACTTTATTTGTGGTGTCCAACGGAAGTATTTCATGTTTTTTTGTATATCAACACTTCCCCTAACCACAATGATTTGTTAGAATTCGAACAACCAACTATGACACACCCTAGTCCATCATACTAAATCTCGATGAGCTATATTTAATCTTCTTACACTCAAGTGTTGATGGAGAACCCTGAAAAAAAGTCGCATTCATTCTAAATTCCCCCTCATTCAACTTTTCACATGCAGGTTTTCGCTCCAACGCATGATTTTATCTTCTAGTTAACATTTAGATTTTAACTGGTTTCTTTTACCATTTACTTTTAATATGTAAAATTTTGTGCTTTTACACTAAATTCTACTTTTACATAGCTTTAAAGTATTTACATATCTTTACAAAATTCTAATACATACGATTTTTACAATATACAATAATATGAACAAGAAAAAGATATTTTACTTCACGTTTCTTCGCCAAGCTGGCGGCCCTGAAACTAAATTTTCCATTAATACATAAAATACGAAAATATTTTATATCTGGCCAAATTTTGGCTTTAACATAACAAAACCAGTCTTTCGACCAACATAAACTGCTTGTTCTTAGACATTAAACTTAAAATAAAATCTTGCTTTGCTTTCGCTAAATACAGTAAACAAAACTGAGTCTCAACCGAGACAAATTGACTTCCTTCAACACCTAGAAACTTCGTATTTACACATAACAGTTCAGAACAAAAGAAAAATTTATAGAAGGTTTAACTTATCTTTGACTTTTCGATGCTTGGAACTCAGTCATCCTCTTTTCACAGAACTCTGTCCATGTCAGGGAATTCATAGCAGTCAGCCTGCGCCTTTGACTTCTTTGGCTCTCCTCCATAGGCTTTCTTTTCTGGCCTCTACGTGCTGGTCTTTTGGGGTGTTGGTATTCCGGTTCCTGCCTTTTCCTCTTAGCACCTGGATGGCTGTTTCTGGGGGCCTCCGGTTTGCGTTCTTGCTTGAATTTTTTCTGCTGGTTAAAATCTTTTCGCTCTCATTGTCTCTTTTTTCGCAGGATCGGCGGCCTTGTTCCTCTTTGGATATCCGGAACTGGACGCGGTTGCGTTGACTCTGCTTTTCTGTTGTGGGATCTTGTTACTGGTTTTTTCCTCTTGCTATCTTGCAAGGATTCTTTACGGGACGTAGTTGTTCGCTTAACCTTTTTCTCTGCTGGAGTCTGGAGGTTTTCAGTCCTTCTTTTCGGTATCCTTGCATAACTTGTAGAAGGGCTTTGTTCTTCGGTGGTTCTCTGCTTCTTGGGTTCTTCGGCGGTTCTCTGCTTCTTGGGTGGCAGAGCAGACGGCCTTGCTTCTGGACCTTCCAATTGTTGGGAACTTGAATCCTGCTAGAAACTTTTGAGCACTTCAAAATCATTTTTCTCGTAAAACTTCCTCACCTGGTCGGGACTTGCTTTACAGGTTTCTCCTCTCTCGTTTTTAAGGTATAATATGGCTCCCTTGATCTCCTGAATAATATAGGGACCTTCAAATCTCGGAGCCAATTTTGCGGAAAAGTACTCTGGTGCATTTGATAAACAAAATTTTCTTTTTAAAACTTTGTCCCCCACTTTAAAATCTGCTTCACGGCGTTTTCGATTATAATAAATTTGCTGTCTGTTTCTTGCCATATCTGAATTTTTAACCGCCTCATGAATCAATTTCTGCACATCTTTTTGCCTAAATTCTTGTTCCCTTTGTTGAACAAAGAATAATTTATCTAGAGGTGTTATTAACTTACGCCCTAAAAATAATTCCGCTGGTGTTTTTCCAGTGGAGTCATGAATTGCTGTTCTTAAAGCATAAGCTAACTCATCTATGTAGCCATCCCAGCGCTTGTGATGTGTGCTAACATAACTTCGAATTATTTTTACAATATTTTTATTAACTCTTTCCGCGATGTTTGCCTGTGGTCTGTACGGAACCATCTTGATATGGCGTATGCCAAGTCCAGAGCAAATGTTCTCGAAAATTTGGCTAACGAATTGTTTGCCGTTATCGCTAATGACTTTTATCGGTGCACCGTATTTGAAAATGTACCTGTGTAAGAATGCATCTGCAACTGTTTTGGCTGATGCACGTTTAAGTGCAACAATTTCTGTCCACTTTGAAAAATGATCTACAATTACTAAAAGATAACGATTTTTATTTAACTCACTCTGGGGGAAAGGGCCAAGAAGATCTATGCCTAATATTTCATTCGGAAATGTAGCGCGAATGCTATTTAAGTACCCGGCCGGGCTATAATTAATATCATTAATTAACTGACATTGCTTGCAGGACCTGACATACGCAGTTACTATTTTGTATAATTGCGGGAAATATACCGCCTCGCGTACCCTTTTTATTGTTTTTCTGATCCCCAAATGACCCGATGTTGGCGCGTCGTGTAATTCCTTCAAAATGCTCAATCGAAGCGAGGCTGGGATGACTGGCTTATACTCGAAGTTTTCGTTTGTTGATTTAGTATAAAACAATAAATTATCTATTATCTCATAGTTCTGTGCTCTACTTCTTATTACGGCCACATGTGGGTTTTCGAAATTATCAGGGTCTTTTAAATAAGCGTAAATGTTTCTCAATTCAGGATCAGCTTTCAATTCAGCAATAATTGTCTCTCTAGAATCTATGATTTTAGAAGTTAACACAGTGCATTTGAGTTCATTTCCTTCATCGTCCAGTTTTATTCGGAATAGTGCGTCCGAGATACTCGAGAGTCCATTCTTGAAAAATTCGGAATGTCAAGTCGGCTGGACAATTTTCTCAGAGCTCAGAGAAAATATATGAATCGGAATTTAAAAAAAAATTTCGTTTTGGTTAATAATTTGATGTCTAAACTTTTCCAAATAAAAACATTAGACATCAAATTATTAACCAAAACGAAAGAGTTTTTTTTTCTTAAATATGTGTTTCAGATTTTCTCTCATCTCTGAGAAAAATTTTCTCAGTCGATTTCACTTTTCACTTTTAGAATGAATCGCTTATCTATATAAACAGTCCGTGTTTCGCTTCAGATCAGGGAGTGCTGTTGAAGATGCAACATCCTCCCACCTGGATAAAAGGTTCTTCACAGCAGGAAAGGCATTTATGAATGGTTTCTATCATTTCCTTCAGCTTCGACATGGTTTTGGAATTTTGATGGATATTGAATATATTTTGTGATTCTTTTCTAAAAGTGCGGCATGGATCAAGAATTTCTTATAGCAGACAAGATGTTTATGAACGATTATTGTATATACTTCATAATGGTTTTCTAAAAATGCGGCATGAATCAAGAATTTCTTATAACAAACAAGATGTTTATGCATGATTTCTATCGTTTCCTTCAGAGCTTCGACATGGTTTTGGAATTTTGATAACTATCGTATATATTTCATGATTCTTTTCGAAAATTGTGGCTGGATCAAGAATTTCTTGTAGCAGATAAGATATTTATGGACGACTATTGTACATATCTTAAGATTCTTTTGGAAAAATGCTGCCTGGATCAAGAATTTCTTATAGCAGACAAGATGAATGATTTCTATCGTTTTCCTTCAGACATGGTTTTGATAACTATTGTATTAATTTTGATTTAGATTTTGAAAATGCAGCCTGGATTTCTTATAGTAGAATGAATTTCTTATAGAAGATGAATGATTTCTATCATTTTAATTCAGACATGGTTTTAATAACTATTGTATATATTTTGTGATTCTTTTCGAAAAATATAGTCGGATGTATTAGATAAGATGTTTACGAATGATTTCTATCGTTTTCCTCTTTGACATGATTCCATATTTCTCAAGAATGGACTCAAGATATACTTTCCGAGTCCAGCCCGGATCTGCATCATGGAAATATCTTCAGTAAAATATTTATTCTATTTCGTTTGAAACTGATTCGTTATCCACTTTCCTAGGTATGTTTAGATCTATATAATATTTTTCCATTCGAATTCCGATACCATTAGGATTTATTATAATGTCATAGCAGTAACGTCAAGCGTTTTGTTCAAAGAATACTTCATGATTGGACAGTGTTCATCAACCCGCACTTATCTAAACCTCTAAGAGATGCAGCGTTTCTTCTTAAAACAAATGGAGAAAAGTTATCTCGGTTAGAGCACGCATACAAATGAGTAAAACACAAAATGTATCTTCTTTCTATAAGTTAATAAGGAAGGTATATATCTTACCGACTGGGAAAAAATTTTCTGAGAGCTCATAGAAATATCTTAGAAAAACTCTGAAACCATATTAAAAATAAAACGGTAAACACAACGTAAGCAAAACGGCAAAGCACAAATCGGCTGGGGAAAAATTTTCTCAGAGCTCAGAAAAAATGTCTCAGAGAACAATCTGAAAGATATATATATATATATATATACATATATCTTTTATATGTATACATGTAAAAAAACTCTTTCTTTTTGTTAATTTTTAGAATGGATGAGTCATGGTTCTAAAAACAGATTTAATGATCTAAAAACAGAAATTAGAAACATGACGTCTTCCAACAAAAAGAAAAAGAGTTTATAAACAAAAGATGACAACAAAACAACAACTTTTGTTTACAATAAAAGATATGATAAAACATCACTAAAAATTAACAAAAAGAAAGAATTTTTTTTTAATAAATCTTTCAGATTTTTCTCAGAGAGATTTTCTCTGAGCTCTGAGAAAAATTTTTTCAGTCGCTTTCAAAAAGAATCGCTTATCGATATAAACAGCTGGCGTTTCGCTTCAGATCAGCGAGTGCTGTTGAAGATGCAACATCAGCACAACCCGGATAAAATGGAATTTTGATTGCCATTCTATATATTTTATATATGTTCTCGAAAATGCGATCTGAATTTCTCATAGCGGATAAGATGTTTGTGAATTATTTATATCGTTTCTCTTCAGAGAATATCAATACTCTTCGACGTGGTTTTGAAAATTTGATTTTCATTCTATATATTTTGTGACTCTATAAGGTATTTCTCCCACCTTCTTCGCATGCCTTCGTGGTGTAAGGTAACGCGAGGAAATCACCCCCGTCCGCCGCGTCTGAATCAGAATTCATCGCAAACGCGGGACTTTCCGTCTTAACCGGGTTTTACGAATTTAATTTTTTGAAAGCCCACTTTATGAATTCCATTTGGTTACTCCGTGGGTAGGGCCTTCGGCCCAGGGACCCAGGTGTACGGATACCACTACGAGAAATACGTCTTGCTATGAGACTGAAGAAGTAAAGAATCTGACAGATATCTGAGACCCCGACGAAGGAAGTTTACCCCTCACGTGACCGGATATGTACCGCCTCAGGGCAAGTAAATCTCAACACTAGTAGTATTGTCGAAATAGGGGTTATTGTAATTGGCCATTTATCGCCTTACTGGTTTGTTTTTATTTTACGTTTACGGATGGTAGTAATTGATATGTGAATGGATTTAAGTGAAGTGCAATGAATACTTATCTCTTCTGTTTTGTTTATGTTTATCGTTATATAAATGCATGCATTAAAGCTAATCAATGTGTTCCAAAAATATATTAGGTATGTGAAATTACTCATGCATTTCTCTGTACATGGACAAGTAGAAATATTTAGTATTTCTGGCATATATATATAATATTTGGAGTCTGCAGTAGTTTTTAAAATATATGAAATTTTAAATATTGATAGTTATGAAAGTAGATTGAAATCTATATTTTATTA
>KK121667.1:68479-119056 GCA_000611955.2 Stegodyphus mimosarum | reverse complement strand
TATTTTTTTTTTTTTTTTTTCAAAACGGTATTTAGTTTCCGAATACGCCTCGTATTCAAGCAATATTTAAAAGAACAGTTTGGCAATATCGCAAGCCAGAATATGGCGGCTGCTTGTAAACAAATCTTGGCCGTGAAATTAATTGGTAAAATAGTCTTATTATGAAAAATAAATTTGAATTAAATAAATTATTGTAGCATTCAAATTTTTGTGCCTGAAAGAGTTCTTACGACTTTCTAATAGTACATTTAAACTTTACTGAATTTTTTAATTTTAACCCGAAGCAGAATTGCATATTCTCAGTCTACCGGATCAGTTAAAACTAAATCTCCAGTAGAATTAAAAATAAAATAAAATATTTTTTTTTAATAAAGCGAATTCTTTTTCTGATTGAGGTATAAATGTTCAGTTTTCTTGTGAAGTATGTTATCAAATGTTTGCAGAAGTCATTTACCCAATTTTATTAAAAGTTGTTTGAAATACCACCAGTTGATTCAGTGTATGTTTTAAAGAAAAATAATCCATAATAATTTTGAAAAAAAAACTCTTCTGAGAAGACTATTTTAACTTGTTTTCATTGCTAAGAAATTTTTATTTCATTTATTGCAAACGATCTAAAGAGTATGTGATTATTTGTTGTGTTGTATGCCCTTAAAAAGGAAAGAATAAAAATTTTCACATTTTAATAATTAATTTAATCTTTTCTAGAGAAGACAGCCCTAAATTATTATCTAGAATCTCGATGTATTCATATTTCTGCTATTCTTGAAAAAGTTGGCGGTTGGAGATTAAGGTAAATTTTATTGCTGATTAAATTCTTTATATTTATAAATATCTTAAACAAAAGAAATTAGCTCGCTTATGCAAAAGTTATATTTTTATTTAATAGCAGTGTTTATGATATATGACTTTATTTTATAGCAGAACAAATGCAACAAATACATGAAGCACTTTTGTATTATGTAGTGAAAAAGTACATGACATTTGAACTATTAACTGACTATTTAAGTAGCATCTCAGTTAATAGTTCAAAATTCATGAATTAGAGTTAAACAACTCAACTGGTAGCCATGTTTGTGTCATAGCATTTATATACCAAAAAATCTTAAAAACAATCAAGAGCTCTTGGTAGTAGGTTATCTGTGGGCAGTTCCTGATGATTTGAGAATAGCTTTTACGAAAGGGCAGTGCACTGATTACTAGAGTGAAAATTCTGCCCAGTATCACTAAGTGCCATACAGAAACAGTGTGGCACACAGAGCCATCACAGGGTTAATTTAGTGATTCAAATACTACTGAAATTGCAACAGTCACATTCATTTGTTACTGAATTAATGAAGCTAGCCTTTTGAGAATTTTGGGTTAAAAGTAGTATTTAACAGTTTCTCAGGTTAGGATTCAAACAATAAACTGATAAAATTAAAATAGCACTAAGATTTGAGTTTTGGAAATTCAAATCTTTGTAAAGATTTGGGAGATCTGAGGATTTGAAGGTCTCATCCTTAGAAAAACGCAATGTAATTAATAATCAAATTTACATCTACACATTAGAGTTATTTGAAATAAATGTTCAGTCAAAAAATTTAATATTTAGATGTCAATAATGTTTGAATTACAAAGTGTAACCATCAGAAATTTTTTGCAATTACCAACCTCTAGATTTCAGACAGATAATAAATTTAAATTGGAAAATTTTCCTTTGTATCATTATTATTATTGTGTATGTATATATTTTGATAAATATTTTCTGAATAAAATTTAGTTTTGTTTAAAAAAATGTTTTATCAAAAGAACCTTTGAATTTCGGTAAAAAAAAAATATTCAGACCATCAGCAGCTTTCAAACTGTGCATTTGGCCCACATCCGATTTGAGTTTGATATCAGTGGTCAAATCCATTTGTCTTAACTAGTGGATCGAAATCTCGTAGGTCAAAGAAACAAAGAGAGTTATACTTTTGCTCAGGAATGAAATCTTTAAATTCAGTTACAAGAAAGCATTTATAATGGCTTTTATTGCAGAGACTACATGAGTTCTCCATTTTCTGATGACAGTGCTATCAATTTTATATCTTTCTCAAAAACATGCCTATGTGAGAAAGATTTTTTTCTTAGAAAAGGCCAAAATCAGAATAGAACTCCATCAGTTTCCTTTAAGCAACCAGATATCAATGTCAAGGCAGGAAGGCACAGAATTTCTTTTTATACAATAATTTTCACATCTCCTCAACTTCAAAATTAAAAGTTTATTTCAAGTATTTTTTGGGGAGGAAGACTAATTTATTTTTTAAAAAAAATCTTTAAACTTACTTATAAGTGCTTTGCAATAAAATCATGATTTTTATTTTTGACAGCATAGTGGTTAGGGGAGCTTACTGTGGTACCAAAGGGCCTAAGTTTGAATCCCAAAGAAGACGTTGTTGTAACCGTCAGTCTGTTCATAGGAGGCAATGGTGGCCACTTATTAGGTGCCTCTACAGTAAAATGGCCACCACTTCTTGCCTTAGGAGTGGCCAATACTGAATAAGCATTTATTAATCATAAAGTTGAAATTTTATTGACGATGCATTAGAGTTCAGTCCATATGAAAAGTGTGATAATCTAAAAAAAATTCAAACACCAAACATAAAAGTCCTGTAAAGCATTTATAGGATTATAAAAAGAATGCTGTTCTTATAATGAGAATGTTTTAAAAACTTTCGGTACAGTAATTTATTATATGTGTAAATGAAAGCTTGAATCAAAAATTTTATGTAAAAATCTAAAGAAATTGTTTAGAGCAATCTAAAGAAATTTCTTAGAGTACATCATTTCAATAAATATTTGAAGTTAATATACTCTGATGAATAATTCTTTCTGCTAATTGATATTAGAACAAATTCATAAAATTTTCTTTTGCAGTGCGAAGGTGGGAAAGTGAATAACTTTTTAACAAGAAAGATAAAAATCTTGGAAACTGATTTTCAAATAATCTTAAGTGTTGATACTATAATGAACAATTTCTCATTTTAAAAGTATTTGATAAACGTTGTTACAAAAGACTAGCTTTATTATTTATTGTAAAGCTAATAGTTCAAATAAATGAGATTAAGCCAAAAAAAAAATAGTCTTATTATTCTGTTTCAGTAGACTTATTCCAAAGATTTTGAAGAATTTATCCATATCTGTTAGAAAAATGAAATTTAAGTATTTAATATTTGTTCTTGATAAGTTTTTCAAATTTCAGACATGGAATACCTGCTAAAGGAGTAGAATATGGGCCATTGACAGATCTTCCTGATTGGTCATATGCAGGTAGGATGAAACAAAAGAAATACATCATAAAATTAAATAAAAGTTGTAATTAATAATTCATTTGGATTTTGATATGCTTTTTGGTCATCTGATTGCAATAAAAGTAATGCATTCTCAGTTATATTATGTTAGCATAATAGATTTACAGCTATTATTCTTGGACACTTTTTCAAATAAGTTAGAGCAGTAGTCTCAAACTGGCAGCCTCCAAAGAAATTTTATGCAGCCAGCCAATGCATTTAAATTTTATATTTGTTTTAATACAGTGCTTATAGATTTCGATATAGCATAAATTCATTGAGCAGTGGATTTCAATAAAGTGTGTGTAAGAAAATAGAAAAGCGCTAAGCAAACATGTCAGCAGTCATTACATTCCAAATGAGTTCAGACCTAGCTCTGGCATTCAGCCAAAAGTACATGTGTAATGCATATATAACAGTGCTCTGAGAGATCCACAAAAGAAGCTAAGGGGAAAATGGACATTAATCTGAGGAAATGACTATTTAAAATATAAATATAAACAACATTAGAAACATTTGGATTGTGTTTATAAGTGTGATTGCTATTGAATGAAAATAAAATAAAATGGATAGATTTTTAAGTTATCAGTTAAATAAAAAAAATATCATACTGCTAAAAAGATGGAGATGAACTAATGTACAGCTTGTAAAACCTCTTTACATCAATACCAATCATTTGAAATTTTGCAAAATATTTAAGTACTGCTTTCATATGAAAGTTCATCTTATAATTTAATTTTAATTAAGAGATTAAACTGCAAACCATCTCAAACAAAGGGATAAAAGAAAAGCAACAGAAGAAAGACATGTTTTTCAAGATAAATGAGAAGTTACATACTTTTGTAGTGTTATGCACAATAGAATTTTATGTCCATTTTGTAATACGGAATATCAGTTCCAAAAGAATACAACTTACCTTGCCATTATGAAATGATTAATATTTTTTTTATTTGAAATTTTAGAAGATAAACTGACAGAAGAAAAGTTGCACTTTCTGAAATCATTCTTACAACAATTATGTAATGTTTTTAGAGAAATAAATAAATCCTGTGTTTGCTCTTATGCACATCATTCCAAAAAGATCAAAGCCATTTAGTGATGGTGAATTTATTAGACTGTTTAATTGAATCTGCTGAACTTCTTTTTCCTGACAAACGGCAATTATTTAAAAATAATAGTTTGTAAGCAGATGCTATTATACTAATTATTTAAAAATAATAGTGGCTAGGGTTTTCAGCGACAAGCAAAGATTTTGTTCTCCCTCCTATTTGCCACCAAGAATGGAAAACATTTAATTCTAAATTTCATAACATTAGTTTGGCACCCCCTGGATGCTGCACCCAGAGACAGATACCCCCATTTTCTATGCCCCAGTTTGTAAGCCAACACAGTAGCAGAACATATTAATGAAATCACTAATGATTTGTGATGCCAGTTAAATGAAAAAATTAAGATTTTACAGCATTATATTAGGTTATACATAAAGTTATTGGTATAATCATTATGTTGTGTTGACTGCTAGTATATCTTACTAATGATATTTAGCAGCTTATTATATGCAGAGTATTACGTTATTCTGATTGGTCACTAATCATTTAAAAAAATTTTTAATTACAAGAAAAATGAGGTTATAAATTTATACCTCAAGATCTTATGCCATATCATAAGTGATTAATGTTTACAGTTAATTACATTTAAGTTCTTAACAGTTTATGGTTACTTTAAAATAGGAAAAATTAGAGATTCTGCTTTGATTATTCAGTCTTTGTAGATAAGAAGTATGATCATTAAGTAGTTACAGGTACTGCATGGTAAACTTTTATAATGCTGTTCCTAAACGAAAGATTCTTGAGATTCTTACAGCACCTTTCATGTTAAACTTTGTCCTAACTGCAAATCTTGGAACTGATCTTTTTCACATGACTCTTCTTTTCATCATTTGAATAGTTTTGTGTCATTTGATGTAAGTTATGTTGAATAACTAACCTCAAAAGTGCAGTTTGTAAGTATGATATTGAATTACTTCACTACAGAAATTGGCTAGACTGCAGATTAGGGGCAGTCGCCAAATGAAGCGAAATCACACCAAATCTGGTAACCTCTTGGGGTCATGAAAATCGTGAGGGTTTAAGGTTAGAGTTTATAGTATTTAAGCGGGCTTTTTGAATTTTTGTCATTTCACTGTGCTGTTAGTAGATTGTGTGAGCAAAATGGCTGGCGTCGAAAGAATTGAACGTGTGGATTTTACTTATTTGATTCCGTTGCAAGATAAGGGGAAAAGATGTGTGATAGAATGGTACATGAATTATGGTTGGATTGCGAATATGTACGAATGTCCTAAGTGTAAAAATAGTATGAAATTAGTTGAAAGGAAAGATGCGACAGATTTGTGTGAATGGAGGTGTGTGTCCATTATATGTGGTTAAGCACGTGGTTGAAATGAGCGCGTCATTTTGAATTTCATCTCCATTGTATTGTTATATTTTAGTGTAGATATAAACAAATGGGAGTTTCTACTGTTTATTATAAATAAAAATTTATTGTAAAAATATAAATTATATAGTTAAAATTGTTTAACTACTTTTTGTTTTTTTACTATACAGTAGTTTACTCATGTTTTAGTAGATCGAAATTTTGAATTTTATCTTCCTTCTGAATTTTTTTTAAAGTTTTAGCTTAAATATGAATCAATACCTTCCGATCATTTATTACTGATTTACTGCTTATTTGAATTTCTTAAATTTCATGCTAAAATGTTTTACTCCATTTTGCTACTGTCTTAAAAATGGTATATGATATTATGAAAAGTTTTAATATTGTTGATCCCATAAAATACATAGTTATTAACTTTCAAATACTTTATCCTTGTTTTTCTTGAACTTCTGTTTTAGATATTTTTGCATGTTTACAGGATTCATTCAGATTTGCAACCATCTAATATGGCGATATGATGAGTGATTTTCTAAAACGTGGGAAAATAACCAATTTGGCGACTTTTCGAAAATGCGGCAAGCTAGCCCATAATATGCAGTTTTACCCAGAAATTATTTCATAAGTCTGAAACACCAAGATGCCTATTGTAAGCTTTGAGAGTCGGCTGCAGTTTGTGGGTCGCCAGACGTCACTGCTCGTGAAAAACAGGTCTGCCCAACAACCCATATTCTGTTAGTATAGAAGTTGTGCAAAGCATGGGAAAAAAGGTTGCCACATCATCAGTCAGGCCTGTGCAGTTGACGTTTCAAGTACATGACGACTTTGTATGTGTTTTCACTGCTAATGTTTTCATATTTAAATGAAGAATAGGGTCATAGATCGGCGGTGAATTTATAGAAAACATGGCGATGCTTTTGCTCTTCCAGAAGATGTTTTCATAGCCTGTTGTAGACTGCCAAAATTTATAGTTGTTTTAATTTGCGATGAACTAAAAGAGTATTTAGAACCACGTCCAGAAAACAAGAACGCAGTTTCTACTAAAAGAAAGGTTATTTATACTTTTCCTGAAATTATATATATATATTGTAATTATAGTTTAAAAATGTAGAAGATAATAAGTGTTTATCTAGCATATAATCTTTCTTCAGTTAATAATAATATAGACATCCGAGAAGAGTCTACTCGATTTATGTACAGCAAGAATTAAGTTTATTTTAAAATATAATAGTGGAATACCTTACGAACAATATTGTGAACACAATAAGGAATGTCACTCATTATTATGTGAAATTCACACTACTGTGAAATAAAAATGAAAGAAAACTATAAAATAGTTTTATGTTATTTTTTTACTACTACTACTAATGTGATACCATTATAAATTATTTTTATTTGTGTAATTTTATTATGATTTAAAATTAGTTGTTAATAATAAATATATTTTATTTAAAATGAAACATTGGTCACAAATTTAAGTTAATGCCCCTCATAATTGTTTTGAGGTATGGTGCATATTGAATTACCATATGACAATGAATGGTCACACTGTTTTTGAATTAAATTCCTTATTTTTACAAAGGAAAAAAATGAAATTATTAAAAATTTAACACTAAGAGAGGCGTGATTTCTAAAAATATATTGTGATTATGTGACATATGCTCCTAACAGTAGTGATAGAATTATCTGTAAATTTTAAAACTTTTTTTATTTGTAGTATTTAATTTTTTGAAATCAAATCTGTCTATTTAATGTTTTTATACAAACTTATAAATGTGTAACTTATTGTTACGTACTTAAATTTATTAGCAGAATGCTACTGCATCATTACTGTATTATGTTATAAAGTAACAATGCTATAGGACTGAGGGTTTCTTCATGAAATAGCACTTTTGTAATCTATTAATATTAAAAAAAATAATTGTTTCTTTGCAAACTTTAAAAAGAAAGAAAGAGAAAGAAAGAAAGATAAGGGGAAAAAAAAGAGAAGAAGAAGAATTAACTGTTTATAGAAGAGTTCTCAGTTTTATATTGTAAAAGGGATATTGATTATTATTAGTTTTTTGTTTAATGTGTCAAAGTGTTAAAATGCTGGTTGACAGGGAACTACTTCATCTGAAGGAGGCCTACATTGATTATTGTAACTTTAGTACTTCCATTGTGAAAATGATATTACTATTTTTTTTATTACTTTCACAGAATAAAATCTTTTGAGAAGGAAGAATATTTAAAACAAGTAGTTCTTATATATATATATGAAAAATTAAAATAACAGTAAAGGAATAAAGTATTACTAATATATGTATGACAAAAATTGCAATACGAATTAATCACACATAGAGAACACATGATTATAATTTTGGTTATATATTTTATATTGAAAAATTATTTTCTATCATATTAATTATAGGATAAATTATTTTAAATAAGATATTTTGATGCATGTGTGATAGCTGAATGCACCAGCAATCTGTCATACTGTAATGAATGAATAAATTTTATTTCTTTTTTGCAAAGAAATAATTTTCATGGAAACAGAAAGTAAAAGAAAGGAAGAAATATTTTCTTTTTAATTTCGTACTTAAAGAAATATTTTTCATGGAAAGAGAAAGTAAAAGAAAGGAAGAAATATTTTCTTTTTAATTTCGTACTTAAAGAAATATTTTTCTAATATATCTCTCTTTCTTTCTTACCTATAAATTCCTGTGTTAACTTCCCCTAAGAAAGTGATTTTCCACCACATGTTATGTATTGGGGGGGACGTGTTATGTGCGTTATATATTCAGAAAAAAAAAGGAGACAAAAAACAGTATTATTATGCATTTTGGTCATAATAATACTGTTTTCTGCCTCTCCCCCCCCCGAACTACAAATTCGGCATGTGAATTAGTGAAATGATGGGAGAATATTCATAGAACTTTAGCCAACATGAGCTATAAATTTCGTCACTTTTCTGTACTGTAATTGGTCTAAAGCTCCTTGAAGTCTTGTCCCCTCTCAATAAAGTCAAATGGACCCATCTGCCCATTAACAGATGACCACAGAATGGCTTTCTCTGTTAAGTTAGAGGCAGTAGACAATACTTTTTTTTTTTTTTTTTTAAGTCAATGTTCATGCAAATAGTAGATGGATCCAGTGATTATAGAATAGGCATCTGGAACGGAAATAGACTTCTGAATTTGAACTTTGTTTCTTTTTATAATGTTGGGCTTATCCACAAGCAACTGAATACAGTAGTATTAAATCTACTACTATTATGAGGTGTTTGTGAATCTATCATTGAATTTAGAAGCTGTGAGAAATTATCTTTATGTAGTATTTCTAATTTATATATGCTTGAAGTGTGCTGAAAGGTAAGAGGAACTTTTCTTCCCTTTTATATTCTGCTTTACATAGGCCTATGCCTAGAGAGAAGCTAGATTATTTGCATTATTTGTGAACTGTCATGTGAAAAAGAGATTGTGAGTTTCTTAATGTAAATGGGCATAGTGATAATTTGAAGATCTTTATTGTGTACTGAAGTACAGCAAATCATTTGTGAGAACATTTTTTGCATTAGAACTTGAAAATTTCCATATGTTGAACATATGTCCTCAAATTTGGAAGTTATGCATTAAACTTGCATAAGTATTCAGGGCAGAATAATTAAAGAAATAATAATTAGAATTTCAGAATTTTAAGTTTTGAATCATCTGAGAGAATTCTCAGGTGCTTAATTTATTACAAAAAAAAGAATGAATTGAACTACTGATGATTTCTCCCTCTCTGCCACTGAATATACCTAATTAACCATAACTGATTTTAATACCTAGTTTAATCAACATTGCTTTCTTGAAATTTCCTTAATAAGATAAATTAATAAATTTCTAGATCCATATTTCTATTGTAAAGGTATTGAAATTTATATTTTGACTTTTTCAATGTAATTCAAAGAAATGGTAAATTTATATTTAATGTGGGCTTCAACCAGCACACTATAATCACTTGCCAAAAAACCTATTCTGAAAAAATTTTTTAAGCTTATGTTTTAGCTAAGATATTTTGCATTATTAAATTCTAATTTATTCATTTACTTATTGAAATATTTTCGCTTTTATTTTTTATGACAGAATATTTTTACATTACTAATCATAGATCCGTAAGTAATTTTCAGAATGTGTTAAAATTTGCAAACCAAAAAAATCGTCACTTTTAGAAATAATATGGAATAACATCTACCATTCTGATATCTGTCTGATAATAAATTGCTTTTAACCTTGTAAGGATTATGGATGTAAAATTACATATGCGCAGACGGCTTTCTAATTCATTGTAACGAAAATTTTTGCTAGCTCCTAATGTATCTGATTCCAAGTTAGTGTATATATCAAAAAAAGGCATCAAGGTACAAAGTCAGAGAGTCATTTTGGAATTATGATCAAGAAAATAGTACTTATTCCTGATATTTTGTTTGACTTTGAATTTTATGGAAAATCATATTGGAAGGGTTAAACTTAGGTTTATCATATAATCATTGTATTTTTCTACAAATTTATTATAGCTGTCAGTCATATGAATTTATGACAAATAACATTTGCATCATATTACTCTGTTTTATACACAATGTAAATATGCAGAGAGAATAGTTTTTCTTTTTAGTTATTATTAGAATTTTAAATCCAGTTAAAAAAACATTACATAATATATTTGAACTAAGTGTAACTTTGCCATTAATAGAAGACTGAAAAAAATAAGAAAATAAATAAATGAAAAATGCCTTAAAAAGTTATGTATTTGCATTCAACTGTAATATTAAAAATTTAATATATTTGATATGATTGTAATTTACCATTAATCAAATATTTTAAAAAGATCAAAAAAGCAATACATTTATATCCTATTGCAATACTAAAAAAATATTCAGTTTATTGTACTAATGTTTGTTAACTTTTTACTTTAAAATCCATAAGAACCTCCCTTTTCCTTTTTCTCCCCATGTTAGATGGAAGACCTGCTCCATTGCAAGAAGCTAAAAAGAGAAAAATCAAACTGCATAAAGAATACTGTGTAAGTATTATTTTTATTCTCAATAAATTTTTTTTATTTAATTTAATTAATTACAGCATGTATGCTTAATTTAAAAAAAGTGCTTTTATGAAGATCATTATTTTACTGCTTCAAAGTAAAGAAAATTGTATAAATTCTGATCTGACTCACCTGTTTATTTAAATTTTAAAATACAGCTCTAACATGCTGATATATTGTTGGAGTTCATGCTTTTTGGAAAATGGCATTGAAACTATATTATTAATATTAATTTTTAATTTTCAGAAGAATTATAGTGTTTGTGGCTAGTCCTAGTTTGGTAGTACATACTTGCATATATAGATTTATCATTAGAGAGTTAGAAAACTCTGTTATTACAACTGTCAAAAATTCAAGAATTTGTTTAAAATAATGATTTCCGACATAAAGCAAGATACCACGAATTATATTCTCAGAGCAAATTTATAATTGTTGTGTTTTTACACTTGTGTAAATTTACATGTATTAATGAATGTATATCAGAGGTGCCCAAACTCCATGTCATCAAGAGCTGTATGTTGGAATTCAGAAAAGTTTGAGACCTGCAACTAGGTTTTTTTTAACAGCCACAAGTCCATATTTGCATTATTTTAAAAGTAGTGAAATAAGTTTCAAATGGAAAGAGATATCTTTGTGAAAAAAAATTCTATAAATTAATTACTTTCTTTTGGACATTTGAGTAGTTTTAACTTATCATACACTACCCGACATTGAAAATGCAACACCAAGAAGGAGTGGCCTGAAAATTATGCAAATTTCAGGATAGTCGCATATCACCAAGTTATGCGAATTATGTGAAATGCACAGCACTCCAATGCATGTTGAAGAAGATATAAGGGAAGGAACCTCCACAATATTCAGTTTTCATGTTATTGTTTCTACTAGAGAAATCATCATAAAAAATTTGTTTTTGTCTCAGAGGACACGTGTAATAGCAGAGACTACCAGGCCCCTGTCACCGAAGACAGTTCCAGCAGACAAGCGATTTTACGAGGGGCATGGTGATCGGACTGAGAAGGGCAGAGTGGTCCATACAGCAAACCTCAGCCGACACACATTTGGATGTGCCCAAGGTGCACCTGGTATGGCGACAATGGTTGGAACATAGAAATGTGACAAATTCGAGGGGTGCCTGTGCAGCAAGAGTGACATCATGCGTGGATCGATGCATCCACCGACAAGCGGTGATGCATCCCCAAGCCACTTCTACCTCCATTCTGCAGTATGTTCAAGACATCCTGGATGTTCCCATATCAACCATTTGCTGTCGCTTGGTGACTAGTGGCCTGCACTCGTGGTGTCCATTAAAAAGACTGCCTTTTACCTCACATCATAGATGGCAATATCTGCAATGGTGCTGGGCTTGAGCGATGTGGATGACAGAATGGAACAGGCTCATGTTCTCAGATGAGTCACACTTCTGTTTCTCAATTTGCTGTGTACGAGTGTGGTGTTGATGTGGAGACGGGTCCAATCCAGCAGCATGTGTGGAACGCCCTCCCCCCACATGACAATGTAGCATCATAGTTTGGGACACAATTGCATTTGATTTCAGGTCACCTCTAGTTCGGATTCAGGGTTCTTTGATGACTTAACAATACGTGGATAATTCTTCAGCCAGTGACAATCCCCTACCTTCAGGGAATTTTAGCAGGATAATGCCTGAATGCTCACTGCTTCCTTCAGCCAACATGCTCTTCAAGGTGTATAGATGCTTCCCTTACCACCGTTCTCTCCTGATCTCTCACCAATTTAATACATTTGGGGTGTGGTTGGATGCCATTTACAGACCCTGCCATTGCCACATTCAGAAAACAAACTGTGACAAATGGTTGGCAAGGAATGGAGAGCCATTCCTCAGGACACCATCCATAGGCTCTGTACCTAGATGTGTTGTTTCATGTATCACCGATCCCAGGTGGTCCTACATTATCCCGTTCGGTTACCTTAGGTCGAAAGCCTGGTCAGTGGCTCATAGCTATAACCAACTGAGCCGATTCTATTCTCACTCTGCATTGTGCATATCATTTCAAAATAAAGATCACTTATTGTTTATTGCTGTCTCTCTCTGTTTGCCATGTTTCATAACTTTCTTGCCACTCCTTGTTGTTGCATTTTCAATGTCAGGTAGTATATTTGATATATATATATTATTTGCATAAGAGCCACACAACTCTCTTGGGAGAGCTGCACGTGGCTCTCTCCAGCAGGCCCAGTATTCTCACTAAATGTGTATATATATGCATGGTAAGAGTAAATTAGAATCTTAGTTTTCCAAAAAATTAGCCATAGACTGTATAAAGTTCATCATCTTTCCATGTACTATATAGAATTAATTAAAATTATGAATCACTTTTCATTTTCTCCCATAGAAAAATGAAGTGTAAAAGTAAATATTATTGATTGTTTTTAAGTTTGAATATTTTGTGTTCATAATTTCTTTACATTTATTACAATTTTGTAATCTTTATACAAAATTAATTTTTGCCTTAGATCTGCAATTTTAAATTCATACTGTACTGCTAATACAAAGATGGCATATAGAATTTAAAAAATTGTTCATGAAATAAGGAAGCATTTGTGACCTCAAGAAATTACAATTGCCATCGCAATGGAGTCTTCTGTTATATCATCTTCATTTATTACTATTTCTCCACAAATCCCATTAAATGGAAATTTTGTTTTTTGTTTGCAATATCTTAAAAATCTTCAAATTTATGGCTATCATCATATAGCTTAGCTAGCATCCAATCTATACTGTTGGCAATGCATCTTGAAATTGGTGGCTAGAAATGTGTTGCTCTGCTAAATTTTGTTTTGTTTATATCAAGTGCTCAGGAAGTTAAGCCTGAATTATATTAGTTATTTATTATACTTTTATTATCTTAGTATTATTTATTATCTTATTTTCCACATATGCTTATGGCTTAGCTAAGTCCTGAATAAATAAATTCCCACATATACTTATTATCTGGGTGACAGATCAGTTACTCTTAATTCAAACAGCGTAAAATTTATTTTTTTTTCCTATAAATATCATTTACAAAATCCATTTTTGCATATGGAAAGAAATTTAACGCTTTGCAGTGTAGTTGGCCATTTTCAAGCATAATGTCAACATAAAGGTTACCATGCTGTTTTGTATTCAGTTACTAATATATATATATATAATATGTTTTAGACATTGCTGTGTGAATTATTTCTTAAGCTGCCATAAGTTGATAGTCATATGGTGATGAAAGCAACAAATAATAAAAAGCGATTTGCCAGTTTGGTGTCAGAAATGTGTTATTCAGTATATGTAAAATCAGCAATGAACTATGGTAGTGTTTCAGTTTAAGTTGTATACCAAACAGAGAGGCAGCTGTAGAGCCAAATTATTGATCACATAAATTTATGCTAATAAATGATAGTGTTTCTTCAACATGGAGGTATTTTATTCAGTGCTAAGTGAAATTAAGAATACCTCCATATGCTTTGTTATGAAAAAAATGTGTACTGTGGCTGCATGAAGCATATGTTAAAAGTGAGATACTACTCTCAAAATCTATTTCTTTCTCCCTTTTTGCAACTGGGAGTCTGGATATTGGAGGCCCAGGTTTTGAACTTTGTTCTGTATAAACATTTTTTTTTTTCATAGCACTACTTTTGTTGATTAGTGAAAACCTTGGTCGTTAGTCAGTTAGTACTTTTACAATTAGTATCTTGCGTCATACAAGGATTAGGGCAGAACCTCCAATCAGTGAGCTAATTCAGCCATCAGTGGCTCTTTTTGAGTATGGGTGTTGTAACATTTTTCAGCCTAAAAATAAATTTGTTTTGAAAGAACTTCCTCCTTCTGTTTCAAGCACGTTTCATGGTGATGAGCTCCAAATAAGATATCAAGGTTCAAACATTAAGTATATAGAGAGACAATTGCAAATCACAATTAATAGGGTCCTGAACTTGTTGAATCAGCATGGATTCAGTTTTACCAGTCAGAAGATTGTTTGTATACGCTTTTGCAGAAAGCAAAATTTCCAACCTGAGCCTGAATACTGCTTTTATCTTTGTTCTACTTTGAAACCTTTCACCATCCATCTGGTGCATCATAACCTTTAAAGTTATGGGCCATGAAACTACCAACCAACAATGAGATCATTTATGCTAAATTTCAAGCCAACATTTGAATCAACAGGATCAGTGCTGCCATAAATGTGTTACATTTATGGCAGCACTGATCAAGCACTACTGCAAGCAAAGGAGCCAATATGTGGTTAATTTATTGTTATATTTGGTAGAACTGATATTAGTTAGAGCTGTAGAAACCTTGAGGCCTATGATTTCATTAAGCCAGGTGTAGTCAATGTAATATGTAAATATTTCTTTAGCACAGTAAATGTATTTTTAATATGCACTTAATATATTCCTTAATATAAACATTGTATATGTACCCAAAATAGGAAAAACTATTACTATTCAGGGAAATATTGTTGCGTGCGTACGGGTTCATAATGGATTGAATGCACAAGTTGTTAAAAAGTTGATAAAATTTATTCTTTTCACAAGAAATAAAACAAAATGCTGAAATATTTCCTCAGAGATATTCGTACAATATCTCTCAGCAGTTATATTTTGAACTACTAAAATGGCAAACAGAACTCAATTCAAAACAGAAAGCTAATTTGATCTCGCCGCGAATTCACTACAGTCAGTAACAGCGCTAAGTAAACAACTACAGTTCACTTAAAACAACAAATGATTTTAGATGTTTTCCTCCAGTGTTTATAAGCTTTTTAATGATGCACGAGAATATTCTGTTATTTTCTTGATTTTTCTGGATAGCAAAAACAATTATGAGATATCTATTTATTAAATGTTAAATGCATGCCCTTTTTTTACTTTTCCGGCGTAGCTTTCTTATAAATTTCATCACGAGCTGGATTACGCGGAAAATAAAACAATTTAATTACAATTCTACTAAAAATAGCTAAATAAATACAAAATCCACAACAATATTTAATATGTTAAAATTGCTATTCCCCTTCTCTTACTACTTTTATTAGCTGTGTAACAGTTTTCTGACTTTTCAAATTATGTAAGTAGTGCTGAAAATCAGGATTTTTAAAACACAGATTTGAAGTAGTTTGAAAGTTAATAAAGTTATAATAATGCTTATTTCAGTAAATTAGAATGAGAAACATACTTTAATTTATACTGGTAATTTCTTTTACTTAATGTCTACAGTGTCACAAAAATAAACATTTGAAGTATGCATTTACATAGTCTTCTACACTAAACATTTTTTCAAATATTAATTATGTTTAAAAATTGATATCTTTTCAAAAAAAGAAAATTGTCATAAAAGTGATTGAACACTTAACAAGACTGCTAACAAAATAATTTACAATAAGTATATTACATACATATTTGTGTCACTACAGAGTATGTCAGAAATATGGGCATATTTTTGGAACGTTATGACGAGGCAAAATGCAATAGTACCATTCAAAGTTAAGTGTTCAAAATGAAGAACAATACTTCTTATTTATTATTTAGCTTATCAAACTGTTTGCCGTTTCAGTGCTTCCAGTTTTTACTGATTTTTGGTATATCAGAGATACTGCAAAAACTTTGAGGAGATTTCTTTCTTGAATATTTTGTATTGTAAGTAGTCATTTTCTCTGCTTCCTCACAGTGATAGCAACAATGTTGCATTAAAATCATACCTGTCTTGTCTTGAAGACAGCATGATTATTATGTGTGACAATCAGATCATTCTATCTAACAATTAAAAATAATCATCTGCAGCATGAGTGATTGTTGGCATAAGCCCATCTTACAACTGCATGTTTGGGGACATTTTAGCAATTGATATAGGTTCATGCTCATATTACATGAATTTAGCTCATTTACCCTAAAGCCTGTAGCCATGTTTCCGACAACCAGGTATTTTGCATGAAACGAACAGGCAATACTTAAAAATGTCATCTCCTTGAATTCTTCAATAATGATGTATGAATATGATTGTGTGTATATATAGATATACTGTAAAGAAGGAAACTTAATTTACTAACCAAAATAAAAACTAATGTAGTTATTCCAAAAAATTATAATTAAGTGCAGTTGTAGTATTCATTAAACAGTAGTAATTTTTATAAAATTACTTTTAAAAATCCAAAACTTCCAATCCACAAGAAGCACTAATAAAAGCTCAAATCAAGGAGTAAAAAAATGGTTTATAAAAAGAGAGGAGGAAGAAAGAAAATTCTAAATAGCAATTTAATTTTTAAAATAACTGCAAAGACCAAAAAGTATGTTAAATACAACAAATTATATATAAAAAGCTAATAAGCTAAAATCGTAGAATGAACTGCTTTTGATTCTGTTTGTTCTCAAGGGAATTGACAAAACCAAGACAACTAATCCCGTTCTAATACAAGAAAGCCATCACAATGTTTCTGAAAGTTATGAGATGTCTGAAAAGTTCAGCAAATGAATATAACTTCACCTCTGATGTTGTATGAATTTCAAAGAAATTTGTACAATGTAAATAAAAGTGACAGGATTTTTTATTTTTTTAATTAAATCAAACTGAATAATTACAGAATCGGAAATGAAAGAATTATAACTATCCAAATCTTTCAACTGTGAAAAGGGTAATTTGTACTGAGCTTAAACAATTAAATCAAATTTCAGTTTTTTTATTTGAGAAAAATTCAATTTTAATATTTGATATAAATCAAATTTCAATTTTAGAGAAAAATATAAAAGCATAAATTTCTGTAATCAATAATTTGGCCTCATAACTGCGTATCTGCTTGGCACCATCTCAAATCGAAACATTTTACATAGAAATGTAGCTTATTTTATAACTACTAATATTTCATATTCCTGATGCCAACCTGGAGTATCATTATTTACTATATTTTGCTTTCATCGCTGTATGTTTATTAATACATGACAACTTGAAAAATGACTCATGCAGAGCTGCCTAAAAAAAAATTTTTATGTCAGTATTTGAATAAAAAAGAGTATGGAAACCTTTTATATTAACATTACACTTGGTGATGATTAGAGATTTAAGTTAAATGCACTAAATGTTGATGAGGAAAAATTTAACAAAAATTTATATCCATATGTTAAAAATAGATTTTGTTAATGATACTTATGATACTTATAGGCCAAAAGATTACATTTAGTACTATTTGAATTAAGCATAACTGATTTTTTTATTCACATAAACCCAGAACCAGCGCCAGAGCTTGTATGGTTGCACTGGGCAGCAGAATAAAGCAAAAGACAAAATTTTTGGAATTTAGAGAAGCACAGAGTAACAAAATTAAGGGATGATACAATTTTTAGAATTTAGCGAAAGCACTGAGATCCATAATTAAGGGGTAGCAAAAATTTAGAACTTAGGGAGGCCCTTGGTAGCAGAATTTAGGACCCGCAGAGACTGCATCAGGTAGCAAAATATCTAGCGCAGGCCTTCAGTAAGCTTAAGGATATGTGGCAATTTAATTTATTCAGGACTCAGATAAGCCTTAAGCATGTGCAATAATTAGACATAAGTATAATAAATAACTAAATTAATACAATTCAGGCTTAATTATCTCAGTGCACAATGGAAGCCTGACAAAATTTAATGGAGCATTTTGGCTTTTGTTGCCAGTCTCATGCTACATAGCCAATAATGTATAGCAGACTGTGTAAAGCTAGGCTAAGCTTATACTTTACTGATTCCAAAGAATTTCAGTTAATGTAACAGATTGCACTGTTCTTTAACTTTCTGATTTGATCCAGCTTATTATTTGCAGGCTGTTATAATTACAGCGACTGTATGAAAACTGAAGTCTGAACTTTCGATTATGTTGAAAAGAGTTTCTAATTCTGGAGCTGCAACAGGATCTGCAAAACGAAAGCATGTTTCGTTGTCCATGAAAGAAAAAAAGGAATTGCTGCAAAAAAATGGATATAGGTATACCCTCTTAAAATTATGCGAGGAGTGGCATTGAAAAGTCAACTGTATATGACAAAACAGAAAAAGGAACTGTATGAATTTTTTGTGGGTTCCGACATGCCACTCACAACGAATAACAGAAAAATTATTCGCTATGCCAAAAGTGACGATCATGACAAAGAGATTTGAATGGTCAGACAGAGATGCAATGAGGGCATGCCACTAACGGGTCCAATGCCAATGGCTCAAGCCAAAATATTTCATAAAGAAATGAACTTAAAAACTGAGTGCACATATTTGACCAAGTGATTAACCGAATTTTAAAATTGATGCAGTATAATGCAATTAAAAAATTCAGGTGAAAAACCCTCAGCTGATACTGAAGCTACTGAACTATTTTCAGATGAATTCATTGAACTCATTAATAGTGAAATGTTATCTCCAGGACAAATTTACAACACTGATGAAATGGTCTTTTCTGACAATATGTACCCCGAAATATCTTGGCAACCTCTACAGAAAAGGCTCCAACTGGTATCAAAGATTCCAAAGCTAGACCAACAGTTTTAAGATATGCAATTGCTGCAGGAACGCACAAGTGTAAACTTTTCGTAATTGGAAAAAATACACGACCTCGAGCATTTAAAGGAGTAAAGACTTTCCCATTATATATCATGCAAATATAAGAGCACGGATGACACAAGTGTTAATGTATGATTGGTTTGAAAATCATTTCATATTGGAAGCTCAGCAAAATTTGAATTCGGTTGGTTTACCTGATCACACAAAAATTGTTCTGATTGTAGATAACTGTTCTGCTCATATTTCACTTAAAGTTTTAATGAAAGATAATGTATCCATGTTGTTCTTTCCTCCAAACTGTATGTCCATCATTCAGCCTATGGATATCAGAATAGTGAATGCGCTGAAATGCAAATATAAAGTAGCATTTTTAAAATCCTTCTTCAATAATGACACGACTATTCAAGAATTTAAAAAGTATTTTAGCATAAAATCTGCTGTGTGGAGCATCACAAGATCGTGGAAGGATGTGCCTCCAGATACTTTAGAAAATGCTTGGCATAATTTATGACCAGCTACCATATATTTCATGGTGAGGATGATGAAGATGATAGCCATGAATTTGAAGGCTTTCAGATATCACAAACCACAGGTGAAATTTTCCAATTAATGGATTTTGTAAAGAAATGTGGAGAAGCGGTAATAAATGAAGATGATAGAACAGAAGCTTTTCATTGCAATGACAATGCTCCAATCTTCAAGCAATTAACGGACGGTGAAATCTATAGTATGTTTCTAGATCCAGGAATTACCACTCCCGATAGTGAAGAAAGTGACAGAGAGGTTATTGAAAATGAAAAAATTTCAATTGACAACTTAGTTGGAATTGTTGACACAGCAACTACAGGACTTGAATAGTGGAACTTTGTAACTGAACAAGCAATTATGTCTGTCTATAGAACTGAAGAGAAAGTATTAGCACAAAAAACGAAGCAATTTAATTCAAAGAAACATTTAATAACGTAAACAAATAAATATTAAGCTTTTTTTCTTTGTAAATTTTGATACTCTTTAGATCATAAATGCTTCATTATTTCATAAGTCACGATTTCATATTTTTAATTTTATAATTTCTGTGTGTCATTTTACTAGATTTAAACTGATGATCTAATATCCGGAAAAATCCGGAATCGCCGAATTCCCAAGGAGGAGTCAGGGTCTCGGACTTTGTACTGTATATATATTTATTTGTATCAGCTGTTTCAAGAAAGCAAATGTATTTATAAAAATTCATAAATTAGCTCTTAATTTGCGACTAAAAACAGAAAATTTATTCAAAATTTCTTAAAATGGTTAAACATTTAACAGTTTTTGATGTAATAAAATGTTATTCAAAATAAAAGAAAACTTGAGAATTATCAGAGATATCCAGTGAAGTACAACGCTGTATTTTCAAAAATATTAAAATGACTTAGGATTGTATGCTCTCAAATTTGCTACAGAACTTTGTTAATCATATGAAATCCATCCAAGGATTAATTATTACAGAGTGCCTAGGGTAAAGAAAATCATATGAAATATTTGCTAATCCAGAGACTATTAAAGTAGATCTGGGAAGAAAATAATTCTACTTGAGTGAAAGGACGTAAAATGCTTGATTTACTTTTCAAAATTTGGGAAAAGAAAGAATTTTAAAATCTAGGATTAGGTAATATTTGCTGAAGGAAGCTAATTTATCATATTTGGTGGAAGTTCAGTTTTTAGCAATTAGTGGATCAAAAGAAGAACTTCACAAACTGAACTTGGTTCCAATAGTAGAACATACTAGAAGAGTAGTTGTGATATCGGAATATATATCACCTGTTGAAACATAATCTTAAGCTTTTTTATGATATAATGGACTAGTGCAAATATATTGATATTCTAACATGAAATTTGAAATTATCAGCATAAAATCCAATCATTTCAACCAAGATAGTGGTCCTAAGTATATTGCTATGAATATGTGACTGGTTAATGTAATTATCTTGAAGCATCCATAGTTTCTCCTCAGTGTCCAAATTTAACAATTTTGCTGAACATATATAATAAAAAATGTGATGCAAAATTCAAAAATATTTTTTTTAAATACCCACTGAAATTATTAGTATGAATAAAAGATTATTAAAGCAAAAATAATAAAATCTGCTTGAATACATGCCAAAAAGATTAAAGTATGTTTTAAAAGCTAACAGTAATTCAGCAGTTACTGATTTTAAGAAATATTTTTTCCTTCCTTTCATTTGATAGAGTAGTCAAATCCAAAAATTTGTACAATATGATTTTCTCACGCCCTTCAAAAAATTAACTTTTTGTGATAAAATTTTTCAATATTTTCTTGGAAAAAAATGTATATAAATGCAAAAACTAGACAAATGCATTTTTTTGACAAAACCAACATATTAATTTCACTTTAATGTATTTAAACTTTTTGAGATTATTTTAGAAACTAAAATTGTCAGATCACTTTTTTGAGACACTGTTTATTGCAAAACAGGATTCTTCTTGATCAGTGTAAATATTTATTTTTTTAATTTATGAGAAGTATATTTCTTTTCAGGAAAAAATAATAAAATTAACCAAAGAAGTTGATGAATGCCTGGAACTCAATCAACAAAAGGCGACAATGGAAGAAGCAAAAAGACAAAATGCTATTCGTAATCGTTTGAAAGCAAAAGGAGACTCACTAATAAAATAATTATGAATTTAGAAAAAAAAATTTAAGTTCTTTATTTATGTACTACTTTTGTTTTTCTTAGATTATTATAAAATAAAAAATTTTAAATGAAACTTAAAGGCTTTCTTTTATTAGATATCAAATGATACATCAGTCACAATGTTTGTTTGATGCATAAATCCCTCTAAAACTGGCTATATTAAATTTTACATTACATATAAAAATGCAATTAACATAAGGATTTTCAAACTCTTTTTTTTTTAATTTAATTAATTTTAAAGGTGTGTGGCAGATAAAAATATTTCAGATGCAACATTACTAAATCATTATTCAACTAAAATATTCTGTTATTTTTAATTTCAGTATAAAATCTTAATCTTTCCTTTTGGAAAGATTTTATACTGAAATTAAAAATAACAGAATATTTTAGTACAAAGTCAATGAAACATTTCATCTTGCATTGCTATGCAAATTACTTATTTATTAATAATCAGTAAATGCAAATTCCTATGTAACCTAATTTCTAATAGTTTGCGTCACTTTAGGGAATAAAATAGGAGAAAATCCCTTTCTAAGAGGATATCATAGCATAAAAAATATCTAATAACATACTAGTCTTATTAAAAATCCTATATCCATAAATAGTTACACCCATAAAACAGTGATAGTCTACCTAGAGTTCTGTTCTCTGTGTTTGAATACATTATGTCAGGTTTTCATTCTTTGTCTAACATATCTCATAAATATGCGCAGTTTGCCATAAGAGATCCTCCACAAAGGCATTCCTTAGTTTGGCAGATAGCTCTTCTATGCTTCACACATGTAAAAAAAACTATTAAAAAGTTTTCTTTTGAAGATTACAAATTTATCTTTTCAAATGCATTGAGCATTTAAATATAATCAGTGTTTGTTTAAGATTGAATTTTGACTATTTTAAATGCTGAATATGCAATATATTATTGTACTTAGGATGATGCTGCTTTGAATAAAATGGAGAACACTTTCTTTAAAAGATGGAGCTTTTTAAAAAAAAAAAAATTCCAGTTTATTTAAGTCAGTACTTCCTACATTTAAGCTGTTTTTTATATATTGAAACTGTATAAAATCAAATAAAAAACACCTTGGTGCTTATTTTTGTAAAACTTATATATTATTAGACTTAGTTTTAAAATTAGTGGTTTGTCTCATATTGAAACTAAAAATGGTAAGAGATAACAAAAACAATTA
The DNA here is from genome assembly GCA_000611955.2 of Stegodyphus mimosarum. Lineage (NCBI taxonomy): Eukaryota > Metazoa > Arthropoda > Arachnida > Araneae > Eresidae > Stegodyphus > Stegodyphus mimosarum. The sequence goes on along the minus strand of KK121667.1, from coordinate 95,844 downwards.
GAGGGTAGTAAAAGAAATAAGGATTCTTTAAAACTTGTAGAAATAGAGGGTTCTGATCATCCTGTGATTTCCGTTGGCATGTGTCATTCTTCCTTTATTGAGAAGCGCAACCCGCTTTTTCACCATTTTAATAGTGAAATAATTATATACTGTATTAGATGTTTAATTTAGGTTTTGATCGACAGATGCCGCTAAATTACGGTATTCGAAGGTACTTGGAATTTACCTCTCTAACTTCACTATGTTTGCGGCCTTTTTCTAATCAGAAAGGCTGCTAGAAAAAGTTCAGCGATTGATGCAAATGGGGAAAAAAAAAATCACAAAAAAACACAAATCTGGTGCAAAGACTGTGAAGTTCGACTTTGCCTTGAACTGTGTTTCGAATTCTATCATAATGAACTACATTTCTAAGGTATTTTTTCCTCATTGCAGTATATTTTCTTAAGTTCATACATTTTAATTTTTTATATTGTGTAATAAATAGAAATTAACTGTAATTCAATTGAAATTTATTAAAAACTTTTTGGTGTGTGTGATAACATCTGAAATTGGTTTTTCTGACAGCTTAGCTTTCTTATGATAAAAATCTACATAAAAAATCTTTTCTAGAAAGAAAAAATGCATATTTCAATTCTAATATATATATATAGATTTAAAATATGCAAAAAAAACAAAAACTTTTTGAAGCTATTTTGGTCCACAAATTGAGCAGTCAGAGGGTTTAATAATACAGCTGAAATATTTATATCATTATAAGAATATGTTTTGAAGTTTGCATGGCTAAATTACAAATGTTCTATATGTGATCCTTTTGTAACATGACTAATTTTAGAGCTATAGTCATGTTGCTCCCAAACACAATATCAATAATCACAGCAGCTTGATACAGTATTCATGTCCATGTCAATAATAACAGCAGATGATGCATTGTTTAAGATCACCCACACTTATCGCCAAAAATTTAGTCCTTGTCTAATGTATTCTCACAAGTAATCATACAGTGTTACATTAGGATATTTTGGTGACCAAAATCCATCAATTACAATGAATGTTCAATCTTAATGCCGAAGTAGATTTTTGCTCATACCATGTTGGTTTAAAAAAGTAACAAATTGGCTTTTGCATATTTGAGTACACAGAAAGCTCTTTGATTAGTGATCATATTGGTTAACTGATGTCAAGCATGGTCTCCTATTTCTGATTTCATGAAAACAATTGAAAGTAGGAGTTGCGGCAGACCACACAGAGATGAGAAAATCGTATATGCAGTCCACACAAGTTAACCGTTTCCAAGCTCTTATGATGTGCCAGACGACATGATCTGACATTGCACAAAGACATAATAATTCATTCCAGTTGACATGCAAGAGACATAACTTAATGACCAGTGTAAAGAGACTAGCATTCTACGCTGTGTCTGTCATCAAAGCCTCTTGATTTCAAGAGGGCTTGCATACCAATGATCTTGTTTTTCCTCTGATATTGTTCCAATTGTAATGAATCAGAGAATGTAAAATACTACTGAAAAATTAAGGAGGCATAGCTAATTCAGTCTGAAGATTTTTTCCGTCGGAACAACACATCAGAATGCTCCTGAACTCTAGACTAGAAAGACCCAGAATGCTCTTGAACTCTCAACTAGAAAGACCCTTACAGCAGGTTCCTGATGTCACAAGGATTACTTCACTTCAGTAACTGTTCTATGCTATCCATGAATTATATATATTTCTTAAGAGCTTCTCGTAATTGTAATAAATATGTTTTGTGTTCAATAATGCAGTAAGTATTACACAACCTCACAAATGTATCAATCATCATACAGTCAGAAGCACTACCTGCCACCCACAAGATCATAAACTTGAAAATTCTTTCAGTGATACAACACTAATTGCTTTCTGGTAAAAACAAACTATGATTTATAACCATCAATTCTGTTTCTTTTGAAATAAATTTATTTTACCATAGTGTGCTTAAAAAAAAAAATTATTAGCACCAAACATGTTATTAATCTCAATCCTCACTTTTCAAATAATTAGATGTTGTCATGTACATTTTTTTTAAAAAATAATATAGTGAATATAAAAAATATATGGTTATACTTAACACTCTATCAGAAATTCTATGATATAAAAATGAGAATTCTAAACATATACTGCTTTCCCAAATTTGCTGTTGAATTTTTTTGTAGCTTAAATGCAAAGAAACTGATGTTTAATAATAAAATTAAAAAGACCAAAAACAAGATGGAGTAATGATACAGGAGAGTCCAAGAGTAGACTGGTAAACCGCGAGTTCAGCGAGAGCACTAAAACCTAAACAAACTCTGTGGTGTGACTTCGTTGCCTGAAATCTGAAGCCTTTCATTTTTCTTTTTCTTTTCCCTTTCTTTCTTCCCCCTTCCCTCTTTGAAGTTTCCCTCCTTTTCTGTAACTATGTTTCATATTCATTTAAATCATCACTGAAATATGGTAAGTTATTGTACCTTTCTGTGTTACAATATGCAAAAATGCTGTTTTTATGTCTTTCAATCATATATATGTGAATTTCCTATATGCTTCATATAATATTCATAATAAATATATATAAATTATAAGTAAAACTTTAGTAAAGTTACTTGAAAAGAAGTATCTGGAAATATATTTTATAATGTTTCTGAATAATCTGTACCAAAAATACAATATTTAAGACAACATCCAAATAACATATTACTAATTATCTATTCACTTTTTATCAAAATCTTAAAATATTTCGTTTATTATTTGTATGATATATTTCATTTTTTGTATTAGTATTCAAGAAGAGATTCTGTTAGTTTTTATTCTATTACTATAAAGATGTTCAGTTTCCAAATGTCTTCACCTGACTGGTTTCAGTGAGGTCAGAAATGGTGACTGATTGTGAATCTCTTATTCTTTCCTTTGCCAATATACTCTGAAGATGATTGCTAAATTATTCTTCAAAATGCAAATCTAGGTGGTAGCATTAAAAAAAAAAAAATCTAGTTCTGTTTCTCAAAGTGTTGTGTCTTGGAATTCACTGCATTCATAACTGCTTTTTCCACTTTCTGTTTGTATTGAAAACTAAATCATAATGGAGACAAGGTTAGCATTGCAAACATGTAAAGTTCAAGACAGATTATGGTGAATTTTGTATTGTTTAAATTGTGAATCTGATAGGCATAATTGTCAGGTAAGGACTCAATCAATTTTTTAATGCTTTTTATAATTTGCTACAGAGCTTTAATTGTACTAAATGTAGATTTATAAAAAATTATGTCTAAAAAATAACAGCATGAGCATAAAATAAAAAGTAGATATTAATGTTTTTGTTAACAAATATTGCTTTTACTTAGGCACACTATATAAATTTAAATCCTTAAATTCATATAAAATGAAAAGCAGAAGAGAATTTGCTCTTTGGACTTTGATGACTTGATAGTAGCATTGATACAGAAATTCAAAATAACAAAATTGTGTGATTTTCAGTCTTTGAAAACCTTTTAAAAGTAATTTATAAAACTGAAATTGAATCCACAGTGTTTTGAAACAGAATAAAAATTATGAGTAAGTAAAATAAAATATTTCTTTCTCTAAAATAAATTTAAAATTTAATAAAATCTTAAAGATGAATTTAATTTTTTTTTTTTTAATTCTACTTCAGATGTCACTTTTTAAAATGTTTCTAGAGTTATGTACACTATTGATATTTGACAAATATACATACAGATATATATATGTGTGTGTTTATTATTTATGTATTAATTACCAAAGGAAACATAATGATTAAGCTTGGTAGAAGGAGTCATGGCTGATTTCAGTACTTCCTTATTCTTGGCAAATGAATTCTTAGCATAAAATATGCAGTTAAATGGGTATAATCTGCCTGCCATTTCTTGATTATTTGCGTCTTTTTTTTTAACATCCCCATAAAAATATAATTAAGAAAGAGCAGCAACAGAAAACTGTAGAAGAAATGTGCAGATTATACTTCAAAAGCTAGGTTAAGAATGATTCAGTTAAGATTTTAGTTCGCAGATTTAAATATTATTATTGGCAGAAACTTTCATCATCATAAGAATCATATGGCAAGGATTAATTTTGAGATGATGCAATTTAATGATACTTATTATGAACATATTACTGTTTTTAGGATACAAAAGGGAAGTAACCAAATTTAAAAAATTTAAGTTAGGCTACTGCAAATTAAAGTTACTATTTTATTTTGCATATATAAAGAGAGAGATAAATATACAGAGTGTTTTATACCATAATGTGAAAAAAAGTAATCATGGAACATACAATGAAGCTGGCTTTGTACCCCTATCAAAAGGTCACTTTTACATACAGTACAATAATCTGTACTACATTTACGTATGTTCTTTCAAATTTTATAAATTTATAAGAACAAACCTTGATAATAATCTGAGTGCCAAGCTGTGCTTATACATTTCTTTTCCTTCACTACGTTTTTTATAGCATTCATAGTACTGCATTCTATATTTAAACTTTTATTTTGGCTGATTCCAGTTTTTAGTAATATTTCACAATGAATAAAATCTTAAGCAATAAAATGCAAAACACATGAAAGTTCACTACAATTCTTTATACTATAACTGATGAACAAGTAATTTGTTACGGAAATTGGAAGAAAAATAAACAATTGATCTCAAATATTAAAATTTGTGAAAATTTTAATTTTCTACCTGTAAAACAAATTTTTTGAACCAGTATTCCAGAAAGTAAAAAATTGTATAACTGACAAATTCTGGTTTTGAATTGTACAATATACTATCTAATCATTTATAAACAAAATTAATATGTTTTACAATAGACAAGTACATTTTAGTTGGTTAAAATATCGACACTTTTCCTTCAAACAATATAAGGATTTTCACTAGCACATGTAGAAGCAACAAACTAGCAGAACTGAAAAAAAAAAAAAAAAAACTAGTTCAAATCGTTTTGTTAACTCTATTTTCTTTATGAAACTAGAAATGCTTGCTTACTGTCAAATGTGCAAATGTGAGTGAGCATTTCAGTGTCAATTTTACAGAATATAAACAAAATTTATGAATGTGTGCACAATAGGTGATTTATATACAAACAAATCACCTGTAATGTTTTTTTACATTCTATAATATTGTTATAATAATTGGTCTAGTTCTGGTATGGTACTAAGTCTTTTAAGAATTCATCCTTTAGTGCTTCTGTGATATACAAAGAATTTAATGGCTCTAGTGTAGAATTGGGTGCCTTTTCAATTGGCGAAAAATTTTGTTCAGTTTTGGCGATGAAACCCTATTTCTGATTACCATGAGAGTTTTAACATGGTTTTAGCTTCTTGATTTATTTAATTGAAAATATATCGATGTGCACATAGACAAAGTCAAGGCAATGTGCAATGACTAAGTTTGTGCAATTCTCTGATGTTTTTTCAAGTGAAAACAGGTCGATGTGTGCATGGACGCGTGTGTTTGTGAAATTCTTTGACCTTCTTGTTTTGGTTTTGTGTAGCGGCCATCTTGAAATTGTGTCTTATTAACGCCGACCTTGGCGTCCAAACAGAATCGCCAAAAAACAAGAGGTACCCAATTGTAAACTTTTACCAATTTAATAAATATAAGTATCAATAATAAAGTTAATAAGTCTGTAACAATTAATGACAGATTCATACAAGATATAGCTTACCAAAAATCAGCATTCAGGTAAAAATATAATTTTATGAAACCATGAAAGTGGAAAAAATGAGCATTTATACACTAAATGTATTATCTCAGATAACTTTTAAACGAATATTTGTTCAGAATTAGTATGAATTCTTTAAACAGTATCTTCAGATCAAAATTCAAGCATACAGTTAAAATACTTTTTTAAGAAAAGGGAAATTGTATGATTAAAAAATCTTTTCAAGAATCATATGCATCTGCAAGATCATGTGTTGTTCAAAAGTAATAAAATGGAAACTTTATAGAAAAGGAGCCTGATAAATGAAAACTGTAAATAAAGTAAAACATGGAAAAATCTGGATTTATACAGTAACAAATGATAGATAACTAAAATTATTAAAAAATTTTAGATTAAATAATAAATGCAATCTCATTCTCTGAAGTATTACACTTGTTTTGCTAAGAGTTCAGAAAACAACATCTTGAACTAGGTGTAGGACTCAAATATTTTATCTTGAACTATATTCCTTCATTTTAATTTTCAGTTCAATTAAAAAACTTGATTCTGGTATCTTGGATCATTATTTATGCTAAGAAATGGCACACAGTTTAATATTAAATAACCATACTTAATAATAAACAAATATCTAATCAATTATTTTTTAAAGGACAATTATATTTCTTGTGCAAAAGAAGACTGCAAAAAAATTACAAAATGTGTTTGAATGTATTCTACGAAATAATATACGGATTATTAATTGCAAATTAAATGTAATTTATTTCTTATTTATAATTTGCATCAACTTCCTATTTATATCGCATACGAATATAATTTCTATGTTTTATGAATGACTTAAATGCAAATTTTGAACGCACCAAAATATTATTCATAAGTCAAGAAATGTGAGACAGTTTCTTTTAAATTTAATGCATTTAACATTAACAGAATTAATTTCATTTCTCGTAGAATCGGTAACCATCGTTATCAACTATTCAAACAGAAAGCACGTGTGCCGCCATCTATCGAAGTATGTTAAATGCTCTTGCAATGCTCTCAACTAGAATTTTCTGGATTTTTCATGCGTCTCATAGCAACGGTTCACCGAGAACGTTCTAGTTCTTTCGACGCTGGTGTGCGAGAATATAAAAGAGACCGCAAAGAGTTGCGCAACAGAGATTATTCTAGTGTAGTTGCAGATATTACTGCAGCGATATAGTGTGGCAACAGAAGTATTGTGCCGGTGAATTTGCAGATATAACTGCGAGTGTGTGCATTGTGTACGTTTAATATTTGCGAAGAGAATCGTTTTATTCCCGAAGTTTCAGAACCATAGGAACTATGGCGCTTTCTACCTTGTTTGATGATTTTCCGATTTTTGGATGGAATAATAACAGACCGCGTCGGTCTAGGCCGTTACTAAATCATTTATTGGATTCATTGGAAGATCGTATGGATCGTAAAGTTGGCCATGTATTTCGGCAGTTGCCTGCAATTTTGCTGGAACTTGAAGATGATTACGAACATCAACCGCAAAGCAAGAAAAGGAAAGTGAGATCTGGAGCTTTGTCCGAATACGAACCGAAATCGAAAGTTATGGTTTCAACCAAGGACAATAAGTTTCAAGTTAGTGTGGATACCTCGAATTACCAGCCAGATGAAATAAGTGTGAAAATAGTGAATGACAAAATTGCGATATCTGCTAAGCACGAATCTAAAGGAAATGATGTGTATGAATATCACGAAATGTATCGCTGCTTCGACCTTCCCAGTGGTGTAGAACCGAGTGCTGTTACTTCTCGTTTGAGTACTAGTGGACAGTTGACTGTAGAAGCCCCGTTGAAGACGAAAGAGAGCGTGGTCGAGCGAACTGTACCTGTTGAAATCCAAAACAAAGAGCAGCAAACCGTTGATATTAACAAAACGCCAACCAAAGATCAGAGTTCCGAAACTAAGTAAAGTAAGGACTGTTCACAGACTTTTGCCAATTTCATTTAATGTCATTTGTTTTCTGTAGTTGTAATTGGATCATCTTGATTTATTATAACATTTCATTTTGTATATGTTAAGTTACTGTAACTCTTTGCATTTTTGTAATAAAAAGTGTGAATACTATGTGTTGTGTAGTTTTGCTTTTGATTCTCATGATAATGTGCAATGAATATTGATATTGGGATGTTTTGTAGTAATTTAGTATTTAATATTGGTAAGTATTGATCCTGAAAAAGGAAAATGTAATGTGAACTAATGAATGATGTTAAGTGAATACAAAGAGTATTTTTGTAAGAGAATGATAACCCAGTAATATTATAATAATCATGTAGAGGATGTGATTGAAAACTGGTGATAGTTATTAATATGATCAGTTAAGAATTTAAGTGTAAGTGAGGGTGCCGTTAGTATTGAAATTACATTGAAGATAAGGGGTGTGTACAAGCAAGTTTTCATTTCATGAGCATTTGATGAATTACAATTTAGATTGATAATTAACCTTTGGTTTATTGAAAAGTGGTATCTTAACCGGATAATGTGTTGAAACCATATATGTAAGGAATTTTTAGAACAAGGTATAATAATCATAAAATCCTGAATTATTTACAGGAGGTGACTTTTCCCATATAGGTCATTCTTTATGTGAAACTTATGTGGTTAGGTGCTGATACTTTGCACTTTTTTTTCCTTAACATTTTTTAAAAAATTAAAAACTTTCATGATTCTGCATACCTTTGTGTGGTTGTCTGAATCAAAACTGTTGAGTTGGTTTTAACTGTTAAATAATCAAAGTAAAATAAATTTCAACTGAACTTTAGCAACATGATAATCAAGAAGTCAATTAAAATGTCGACAACTCAAAATTTTTTTCCTACAACTAAAGATGCATAGGTATGCTTGTCATATTAAGATGGAAATAAGTGTACATTTAGTGATTTTGTACTGTTTCAAAGTAGTAAAATTCTGAAATTCAGTGTTTTCAGTTAGTATAAGATTATGTTAGTAGTATAATTTTCATAGGTAATGAATATATCATTCACAAAATTTAAAGTGTGGTTATCTTTTAGAAAGAATGTTAAATTTCAAAAGGAAATGTCATGAAACGCTGGAATCTTTATTCTTGGTAGATTTATAAAGATCACTTAAATGTTGTACTTTTTAACTGTATATCTGATTGAAATTTTGCGAGTTAAGGCGTGTAGTTGATATCATTTAGTAGTGATATAGCAAATAACATTCACCTTCATTCATTCCCAGTTGGAAATGTAAAATTGAAGATAGATCATATTGGCATGAAGAAATTATTATTTATAAAAGAAAGCTTATTCCAATATAAGATGGGTAATGTACAGAAAATTGATCTTTTTGCCCCGTTGTTTTTCATAGGGCAGAATTTAAAATTTAATATCCAATCAATCTTAAAATCCACATATATATGGAGAAAGTGCAGAATCATCCACTACTTGGCATGTTTTTAAGATCGGTATCCATGTGCACACGACCTATTTTCACTTGAAAAAAGATCAGAGTATTGCATTCACTCAACTTTATCCATGTACACATCGATCTATTTTCACTTAAAAAGTCAAAAGAAATTGACAAAAATCCAATTCTTACTCTTATAAAAATCACCAAAGAAGTGGGTGATTCTGTGCTTTACCGTATATAGTTTAATTAAAAATCATAGGGTATAATAAGAAATGCTTTTGCTGTAATTCGTTAAACTTAATTTTTCCCAGTTACAAACATTAACCAGTAGACATTGTTTTGCGAAAGGTGAAATTTACCTTATTACGAGTTTTCACTGAAAATAGCAGAGCCCACACCCTTGGTGCGAATGATTTTGGTTGGCGATAATTGCACCAATCTTGGTAACCCTACTTTGATATACTAGATATGGCAAACCTAACTATTTCTAGAATTTTCGTATTCGGCGGGTATTTTGAATTTTGCTGTTTTGTAGTTGGTCATCGAGTTGGAAGTATGGCTGCTTGTTTGAGCGAGTATACATTAGAGTTTTTTACTTTGTTGAATGCGAAAAGTAATAAAGAATTTATTCAATCGTGTATGAAGGAAGGATTGATTGCTTCGAATTATGAATGATTATGCGAATTTTTGTTGTTTTGGATGGATTTGAATGGAGATGTCGGAAAAAAGGTATGAATGCTCATGATATTTGTAGAAGTATAAGAAAGAATTTGTGGTTTTCCAAAAGTAAGTTAAGTATGTATGATATTTTACGTGTAACTAAAATGTGGTTTGGAAGATGTATGAATGATTATGTTGTGATTTTTTATTTTAAATATATTTGATTAATTTCTGTAAAGTTTACATATATTTTCATTACGCATCCACCGTATCCCGCTATATTCACTTGCCGCCATTGTAAGTGCTATTTTTTATCTTAAATATATTTCATTAATTTCTGTAATGTTCACACCTATTTTCATTACGCATTCACTTTATCCAACTGTATTCACTTGCCACCATTCTCGTTTTCGCTTGGCGCAATTTCGGGGTTTTTCCCTTTCGTTCCAAATTGTGCAGAAACTTCAAATTAATTTTACCGTGCAAACCATAAAATAAGCAATGTACTTTCTGACCTACATCCAACACTTACAAATCCCATCAGTCAAATTAACCGTAATCATGCAAACTATTACGTCATAATAGGGTTTCCATAAGATTTCAACTACTCGGGTTACCATAAATGAAACAACAACTTGCAATAATCCAAGGGGTACCCTTCAATATACTCTGATTGTTTCTTCAAATTATTACTCTCATCTTCCATTCTAGTTAATTAAAACATAGTTACACAGAAAAAAAAAATAAATTTACAGCAACCAAATTTTATTAATAAATATGATTCTGTAATAGGTATAGTTGACCCGCTAGGTAAATGTTGAGTCACTACTGTCCCCAACTTCGCATTAAGAAATTATGGCAGAATTTATTTGAAAATGCATCAAATATGACTGAATGGGTTTTATGGGGCAACTTGCAGAAAATAACCAGTTCGTTTGTCAGAAGCACTGTCGAGAAGTTACAACTGCTGTTTTATATACTACAGCAAGAAAGGATGGATATCAACCAGGATCATAAGTTTACCATCTGTATCACAATAAGTGAATGATGCAATAATTCAAGATACATGTGTGCAGTATAGAGTAAATGCAAGATTAGGATGTAATGAGTGCACGAAAAGGTTACATTTGAGCTGGTTTCTAGTGTACGATGGAATAAAAATGGGGTGTACTCTTATCTGGGCTAATACCAGAGAAACAGGTTATGGATAATCCAAATTGTATATTTTCATTTATATTGTGTATGCTTATTCTTAAAAAAATCAGTATTCTGACTTTAATTTTTAAGAACATTAAAATGTTTGTTGAACTTCCCTGCATATTTTTTTAAATGCTATTTTAATATATTCGAATCTCCTTCGGTTGACAAAATCTGAGTTTCAACAGAAGTCATTGCTGTCTCAGGACTAAGGTAACTGTCAAAATCTTTTTCACTCATATTTTCAATATCACCCTCTACCTCTTCTGTTCTTATGACATTTGAAATATCTGTATCACTGAAGAACTGAAAGCCTGGATCAGTCGAATCACCATCGAAAGGTACCTTGATGTTTTCCTGATCAGTGTTATTGAAGAATCTTGCATTTTATGTTTTTTTTTTGTCCAAAGGGGCTTTGTCCCTGAAGGCCTCTTGTTTTCATTTTGCGATTGTGTGTCAGAAACATTAAATGTCTAAATCGCTTTTCAAACTGTTGCCACCAAGTCTTGCAGCGCTGTATTATATTTAAGGAAATTAATAAAGAAGAATCTGCATAAATGTATGTATATTTCTCCAAATGTGATAAAACAACGCTACCTAGAGCCATCCAATTTTGAATAACGTACGTTTCCACCCGAATATGCGCATCTGGAAGCCCAAATTTGGAATTTTTTTATTATCTGTTTCATATTTTGTAAAACTTTAACGAATTTTTTATAACAAAAGCGAGCAATGACAACACTCTACGAGGAAAAAAACCTTTTTATCTAAAGCGCACGGAACTGTGTATCGAAAATTCTAAACATATACTCATTTTAAACTTATTTCGCGATATTGCGGTTGAACTGAATTTTATGGTTTAAGTGTGAAGAACATGATATTTAATAAATAAAGGTAACACACAAAATGTTAAAAAACGCCCCTCTGGAGGTAATTTAAAATCTGAAACCTTTCAGATTTTTTTTCCTACAATTTCAATTACTGCCTTGACTTCTTCACAATTAGATAAATCTAATTTAGATGAAGAATCTTTCTCCATGCTTGGACTTAGCATTGAATGTGAGCATGATTCCCATCCAAAAAATCAAGACTACACTACATAAAGTAAAATTTTATGTAAAAAAAGAAGGAGAGGAGACTTTTTTGTTTGAATTTAAAATTTTCAGCTGAATTCATATCTGTAATTAGATTTTTAAAAAAATCCTTCACAGTTTACTATTTTGCTTATTATTTGGTTTGTTTATCACTATATTCCTGTTTTAAGATCTGCAAGGTATGCTTAATTAGAAGCGGATGATATTCCCAACTGCGATCATTATATAAATTTTTTTTCTCTCCCCATGTTATGATTATTACATTTAAACTAAAGCATTAGGAGGTGGAATAGGTAGAAAAGTAACTAAAAATAAAGCTGTGTCTGAATTTGACCATTAAAAGTTTGTAATGAAATTGGCATTTTTGTATTGAATAATGGCAAAGTATATAGGGTTTGTCTGCATTTGTGAAGGTTTTAAAACAGCTTATGCTTGTATTATCCTTACAGAAAAACCACCAAAAAATTAACTAAGGCCATGTAGCTAGCCCATTTACTGGGATTCAAAATGCTAGTTTACACCTTTTATTCACTTGAATACAAATTGTTTTCTGAAATTTATTTTTAATATCTTCTGATTAAATACAGTTGATGCCTAATATTTTCTGCTGCTTATACAGTATTATCCTAAGTTCTAGAGTAAATTCAGTTGATATTTTCATGCGAGACTACACGAGTTTAATTCCGAATGCTATTGTTCTTTGAAACATTATTTGGTCGTTTTTCTTAACTTTTAAGATATATTAACTCATTGTTGACTGGAAATGCTAGCTGGCATCTTCTGTTATCTTACATTTGTGAAGGAAGCTGCAAGTTGGCATCTATTGCTATTTCACTGTTTGCGATAGGACATGCCAGTTGTCATCTTATCACAATTCATAGTGACTTGAAAAAAAAAGTGTTTTGAGTTCTACTGTATGTGATAAAACAATGTTTATCTGCTTCCTATTGTTACTCGATGAATTTCTGAATAGCAGTCGACCTGAACAATTATTACAATACAACACCATATTTTGCAGAAATTCGTTGGCAGTGGAAAACAAATGAAAAGAGAAAATGCTGTGTGTATACTGCAAACAAAATAAGAGGGAATACACAGTACTTTTATAAATTTTGCTTGACATATCCTCTTTACTAAACTGTTTTTAAGCAAACTAAATGTATTACTATGAAATCATTAAATGTACTGATTAATTTTTATATAAAATCTTATATGTTAAAATATTTTTAATTATGACTTTAAAAAATGGAATAAGGAACATGTAATTTTTACAGTATCATCAGTCTGTTAAGTAAGTATGATGGTATATCGGTATATGTCATTAATTGGTTCTATATTTCTAGACATATACTGTATGAACTTTACCAATGAGAAATAAAAAGAAAATTATTAATTTGTTCTCAGAAAAGAAATCCTGTTATTATTACATTGTTTAATACTAAAATACAAGTGTAATGGGTGATATATATATATTGTATATGAATAAAAATGTACAAAATTTACTTATCTCTTTTCTCTGAGGTCCCTTCTTGGACATGGTTGAGGATCAGCAGGCCTGAACTTTATTAAAAGTTTGTCCAAAGAACAATCCAGACAACAGCAATAGGGTGTATTTGAGCTTTGTTGGAATGGTTCTTTTTGGCAGAGTTTTTGACATCCATTTATTTAGCATCAGTGACTGACATTTATTAGGTCATTTTTGTGTAAGATTGGCCTTAGTATTGTCTCAAAAGAGGAAACAAGGTAGTGTGCCCAGTCGTGACTCACTGAACATGAGTTTTACACCAAAAATCTTTTTTTCATTCAATCAGGATGTATTCTGATGTACCACTGTACTCAAATAGGTACTTCCTTATCGCAACCATTAAAATTTAATCTCTAATAAACAGAGATGTAACATGTGACGAAGTATAAGAACAAGCAACGAGATATCATGATTGATTAGTGATTTAATCTTGGGGGCTGCTTTAATAAGGAAGTACCCTCAAATATTCACTAAGGAACATCAAATCTATTTATAGTAGGACTTTTCTGCACTGGAAGCCATTTCTTTATGGGGAAAAAAAAATGTTCAGGTTTCCATTATGGATAAGAAAAATCATGAATAAAACCTTGCTTTCATGATTAGCTTGCATGAAACTAGCTGAGTTATATGTGTTAGCCTTTAAGCCACTGGTAAGATTGTCTTAATTTTGATTAGATCTATATCTTAAAGTTCTTTTCTTCTCTCTGATCTAAATGGCATGAATATGTTATTGAAATCATTATATAAGAAAAGCATTATAGTCCAGAATTAATACAAAAATATGCATGTAAGACAAGAAAATACGATAGCTGCTTTAAAAACTAATTGGCGATCTCAAAATTAACATTTTAAATTTGGTGCTGTCTCCCTGAATTCATCTGTTCTCCTGAATTCAAGATTTTTCTTCGTTACGTAACGCTGCTTGAAAAGTGCAACCAAAACTAATACTAACCAATCATAGCTTGTCTCTAGAATTGCACCTACTCTGGTATAAATACTGTAGGAAGCTAATTATACCTTCTTATGCTAGCTTCTATCTTGCTAATATCTCCTCAATTCCCCATCTAAAATGATGTCAACCCCGTTAATCTCTGTTTGTGAGAAATTATTGTAATTGTTTATGATCAAAAAGTATAGTGTCTACGAGAAATGAATCTAATGTGCCTAGAAATAAATATGATAATTAGCTGAACTTGAATTGTGTCAACATCTTACCACTCGATTAATGAAAGCTGTTAAAAGTACCAGTTTTCACTGCGCATCAAAATATTCCATCCTCGGTTACAACGACTGCAAGCTGATTTCTCTTTTATGGTCCCTGGAATTATTACATTATAATATGCATATTTTACTATATACATTAACATAGAACAGTGGTTGGCAAACTCATTAGCCAACAGAGCCAATTATCAACAGTTCAACGATTGAAATCTCTTTTGAGAGTTACATTTTCTAAACTTAAATTACATAGGTAGTTATATTGTTATTCACTAAATTGAATACTCTTATGCTGGCTTTTACTGAGAATGTCCTCAATCTGATCAACGTATGTTCTCTGAGGTCGACACTCTTCCAGCTATCCCATCGACACTTGTCTTGTATACTTGTTTCGTGTATCTTCTTTCGTTCATCATCTCTATACGTCCAAACATCCTAATATAGCTTTCTCAATTCTCAACGCTACATCATTTTTCACTCCACAACACTCCCTAAAATTTACTTAATATTTCAATTTCTAAATCTTAGTTAAACTATATAGGTATGTCAGTAAAAATATATTTCAGGGTGTCCCTTGGTGAAAATTGGCGATTGTCCAGCAAGGCACAATTTCAAGATGGCTGCATGTGCACATTGATCTATTTTCACTGGATCAGGAAAAAAAATCTGGTGAATGATGACGTCATATAATGTTAAAACAAATTTACTCATCTCCAAAATTAAATAAAACTTGTAAAATTTGTGGCCAATCAAAGCTCAATAAACTGTATTTTAAATCACACAATGAAATAACATAAAAAGGAAATACATGTTATCGCATAAATGCACTACAAAAAGGAAATATTGACTTACCATATTTAGAAATTTCTGTGTCTTCAGTCTGTGGCACACAAAATTCCTTAACAGCATCCAAAAACTTTCTAAAATTATCTGAACCAGAGAATATGCATACTGCCGTCACCACATAAATTCACAAAAATAAGATTAAAAAAAAAAAAATCTGAAAGGTTTCAGATTTTAAATTACCTCCAAAGGGGCATTTTTTAACATTTTGTGTGTTACCTTTATTTATTAAATATCATGTTCTTCACACTTAAACCATAAAATTCAGTTCAACAGCAATATCACGAAATAATTTTAAAATGAGTATATCTTTAAAATTTCTGATATACAGTTCCCTGCACTTTAGATAAAAAAGATTTCCTCCCCCCCTTAGAGTGTTGCCATTGCTCGCTTTTAAATCGTCCCAGTTTGTTCATCAAAAATTCATTAAAGTTTTACAAAATATAAAACAGATAATAAAAAAAATTCCAAATTTGGGCTTCTAGATGCCCATATTCGGGTGGAAACGTTGTTATTCAAAATTGGATGCTCTAGGTACCGTTGTTTTATCCCAATGCGAGAAACATACATACATTTATGCAGATTTTTCATTATTTAATTTCTTTAAATATAATACAGCGAGGCAAGATTTGGTGGCAACAGTTTGAAAAGTGATTCAGACTTTTAATGTTTCCAATGCAAAATTGCAAAATGAAAACAATAGTCCTTCAGGGACAAAACCCCTTTGGACAAAAAATATCTTCGTAGTGCCAGACTGTTGGGGCAATTCTTGTGACAAACCCATTCAAAGCCATCTGAATGATCTTTGCATTCGAGCATACGAATTTCCTTCGTACAAACAGGATACTTATAATGACTACTAAGTAAACCTTCATTTACACATCAGTCAATGCTTTTTTTCCCTTTCGTTCCAAATCATACAGAAAACTTTACATTAATCTCATCACATACAACCATTTTACGGTGTACAGCACAAAATAAGCAATGTACTTCCTAACTGACATCCAATGCAGAAATAAGCCCTTGCAAATATTTTCCCATCAGTCAAATTCACCGCAATCACGTCATAATAGAGTTTCCATAACATTCAACTACTCAGGTTATCATAAATGAAACAGCAATTTGGCAATAAATGAAATAACAACTTGACAGTAATCCAAGGGGCAACCTAAATATAGGCTATCTGGTATGTCGAACAAAATTTGATATATACACTAAGCAATGGTACTATTTATTGATAAAATAAAACTGTAAGATATCCAAAAACTTATATCATGATGACGAACTAACAGTAATGCAAACAATGACCTTGCATCTCCTTGGAAAGTTTGTGTAACCTCAGGTTTGTATGTTGTTTTTAATTTTAAGCATAATTCAAAGTCCTCATCAATAAGATGGCTTCTCAATTTAGTATTGATAAGGTTTATTCTTGAAAATGATAGTTTGCATGAATATGTAGACTCAAATAAGGAAAGAACAGCAAATGCTAGATTTATCAGCTGGTTATATGACTCAGGAATGCTATTCGATGAGTTGAAAAGCAACATATCTTTTTTCTCCAGGTCTTTCAAAGCAGACCACTTGTGCTGTGAACTAAGGCCACATTTTTTTTTCCAGTGTTTATAAATCAGCACTAAGATGTTCAGATTTTGAGTTCCATATATATATATATATATATTTATCCAGCACTTGGGTTTCAACGTTGCCAATATAAAGAAATTTAACTAAGGCTAACATTGCTTTTTTGTTTCTAAATTCCTGAAACCTGCTGAGAAAAACTTCTCATTGAAAGCTGCTGTTTTGAAACGCAATTGTCAATATCAGAATTATTTTCTTGGTGATATTTTAACAGGCTTTGCAAAGTAAATGAAAGTTTCTCTTTCAAAATCTTGAGTAAAAAGAGATAATTTGTTTTCAAATGAAATAACTTCTTCAAACATCAAAAAAATTATGTTTCCTTTCCCCTGTAGTTTTTGATTAAGCCGATTTAGATGAGACGTAATGTCTACCACGAACTAAAATTTTTGGATTCACTGATCGTTCATTAGTTCTGCATAATAAATACCCTTTTCAAGCAGAAATGCTTTAATTTCTGTTAAGGATGCAAAAAATTTCCTCACGATAACCAACGTACATTGTTATGCAGCAGAAGATCTGTAGACTCATGCTCCATTTCAACTAAAAATTCTTTAAACTGGATATGATTAAGAGCTTTAGCTATAATGGAGTTGATAATCTTAATCACGAATTCCAGAACTTTCACATTTCTTCTTGAAATGTCTGCGCACAAAGTGGCTTTTGATGAATGATACAATGGTAAATAATGTGTGCATATGGATTCATAATGGATTGAATACACAAGTCATTAAAAAGTTAATAAAATTTATTCTTTTCACAAGAAATAAAGAAAAATACTGAAATATTTCCTCAGAGATATTCGAACAATATCACAATATCTGAAACGTTAAATGAAACTCAATTTAAAACAGAGAAACTAATTCAATCTCACAACGAATTCACTACAGTCAATAACAGCATTAAGTAAACAAACAGTTCGCTTAAAACATCTACAACTCAGCTGAGGTGTTTAAATTTAGCATTTATAAGCTTTTTAATTATTCACTAGAATATTCTGGTAAGATCTATAAATATCTCGATTTTCCTCGATGGCAACAGCAATTACGAGATATTTATTCATTAAATATTAAATGCATGTGCTCTTGTATTTTTACTTTTCCAATGCAGCTA
Source organism: Stegodyphus mimosarum (assembly GCA_000611955.2). Classification (NCBI taxonomy): domain Eukaryota; kingdom Metazoa; phylum Arthropoda; class Arachnida; order Araneae; family Eresidae; genus Stegodyphus; species Stegodyphus mimosarum. The sequence goes on along the minus strand of KK121667.1, from coordinate 77,476 downwards.
AATCATCTGCATTGCACGAGAAAATAAAACAATTTTAATTTCAAATAAATATGAAATCCGTAAGTATCTCATGATTGATAAATGAGCCATTGTACTGAAATCAGTACAATGGTCCATTTATCAATACATCAGCAAAAATCTTACTAGGATCAGTACAATGGTAATTTTAACTTGATACACCAAATAATGTAAAAATGAAATTTTGTGTCAAAATATCTGGGTTTTCAGTTTTTAAACATTTCCAATTTAAAGTTTTTTCATATGAGGGTTGGAACTTTAATAGTGGCAACACAGCTGAAAAAATGCTACGCAACAAAACCAGGTCTTAGGTCTTAGGTCGTCACTTGTATAATGGGTGTACGACCCGGAGGTCTTTACCCATCTATTATTATCCTTATTGGTCCTAATAGTAAAAGTTTCATCCATGATAATTCAGGAAATACTTCTGCACGTATGTGCTGTAAGTTCCGTTGCGGCAATACGAAAGCAGGCATCACTGAAAGAATGAGGCATATCTTTGTTAAGTAGCAAAATAGCGTTGAAAATAGCAATATAGTGGCTTTTTTTACGCCGTATCATTACGCTGGATGAGACTCGGGCCTGATCTTACCAGCCAGAACTGAAACGCCAATCAAACGAATGGCATCATCACGGGTCACCACGACGTTCGAAATTTCGTCAGATGTGAAAGTTATGGTGATTCTCATGTACGACTGTGATGGTGTCATCCTAACGCATACCGTTCCCCCACAGCAGACCGTCACTGCACAGTATTACTGCTCATTTTTGGAGCACAATCTCCGACCAGCTTTGAGAAAAAAACGGCGACACTTTCTGCAGAACGCTACTCTCATTTTGCATGACAATGCTTGGCCGCATGCAGCGCAAGCTGTGACTGATTTGTTCAAGCGATGGGGCTGGGAAGTGCTTTACCATCCACCATACTCCCCAGCTCTAAGCCCTTGTGACTATGACTTAATTCCTAAGATGAAGGAACCACTTCGTGGCACTCGCTTCCAAACTGTTCCTGAGATTCTTGCGGCAGTAGACCAGTCCAACAAAACAGGCGCTGCTACAGGTATTCTGCGGCTTTCACAACGTTGAAAACGGGTTGTACACAATGCTGGCGACTATATTGAAGGACTGTAAAACATGGTGACATGAATCACTTTTGTATTCCTTGTAAATAAATAGTTGCCACTATTAAAGTTCCAACCGTCGTATTATATGCAACTCAAACATCATCTGTGTATTTTATGTTGTCTAAATGAAATTGCTAGTAAAATTTTTGTTTCAGACATTGGAAAAAACTTCAAATTTAAAGGTAAAAAGTTAAAAATCCTGATATTTTGAAACCACTTTTTACATTATTTGGTTTCTCATTCAAGTTAAAATTGTCACTGAATAGCATATTAATTCAAAGCATATCACTGGTTAAAATTTGGCATATGACAATTTCTATGACAGCACAATTTGATGTACAATCAGTGCAGTCAAAATGCAAAGATCGGTGTACAAAAAAAATTTCTAGAAATAACATTGGTGGATAAGTTTTCGTTTGTTTTTCACGATTCTGTAAAATTTGACAGCCTTTGTGTTGTATTTTCAAGATTTTCTTTCTTTTACGTGCTTGCGCCGATATGTGCTGTTTTGTAGAAAAGCCATACTCAAGGCGTCAAAAAGCTACATTTGGCTCGTGAGCCTTGGTTTGCCAACCACTGTCTTAAAGGACCAAGAAAGATATTTATATTAGTTCTTTTCTGTAGCATATATAAATCAAAGAATATAAAAATAATATTTTGCATTAAATATTTTACTTGATTCTTCTTAAATTAAAAACTTTTATTTTGTTGTTACATTATTTTAGATATTTATTCCTCATCTTAATTTTAAAATTAATGAAATAAAAACTTATTATAAAGCTTTCTTATTAGCACAAGAAAATAAAATTTTCAGTTTCTAAAACCTTATTTCACAAGATACAAAATTTTCAAATTACCTAACACAGAACCAAGACAAATTATTTTAATTTTGACAAAGCATACTAGAGCTTTGTCTATGAATAGCAGTAGATTTTCAAAGTACTTTCTAAAAGAATCTGGCCTATAGTTTTTCATAATACAACAATATGTCTACTAGAGATAACATTTATGTTATTTATATACTAAGGTGATCCACCTTGAATGGGCTGGTTAGTTGGTGGAACTAATTGTTAGCCTAAACTGCTGGTTCAAATCCTATATAAGGCTCAATTGTTCCTGCATGTTCTTCCTTCCCTTCTCATGGATGTAATAACAGTTGCACCCTAGGCAGTGTTCTTGGTGATGAGGTGGCTAAATGGCCAGTGGGTTCAACCATTCTCTACGAAGCATCAAGTTGCAAGGGTGTAGCCATGAAGTGAAAAAAAATTATATAGTTTTCCTTTTTAAGTTTTACAATTAAATAAAATGACTTCAGAAATTATAAGTATTATAATAAACGTAAAATTAATAGTTTAAAACAGCATATCTAAAAATAAAGTATGCCTTAAAAATAATTCAGAAAATTAAACTTTATTTAGGCTTAAAACTAACAGAAACTTGATCAATATTTTTTAATTTATGATAATCAGAGAAATAAAGCATAAGAAAGTCAAACTAAACTTAACTAGGTTTTTCCTGTAATTAGTAAGATGCAATGGGGTGAGGAGAAATTTTACTTGTAAATTTTACTGAGAAATTTTACTCAGTCGTCACGTACAGTAGTAACTGTAACTAATAAAATGTTTATGTAAAGGTTAATTCCTAACATAAAAAAATACAAGGAAGAATTACGGAAAGCAAATTTATTGTGTATATAAAACTGAATTGCATAAATGAAGTGCTTCTCTAACTTTTCAGGTTGCTATCTTCTTATATGAAGTACTTTTCCCAATATATCTCCAAATCACTCTTGTATATGCATATATTCAGTTAACTTCAGACAGTGAATTTAAATCACTGATCCTGACCTCTATTAGAAATAAGTTATAACTTATTTTAAAATAAATCTTCTTGAGCAAATGTGTTGAGAACAGAGTCCTAACTTACTATTCATTAATTAAGTACACTAAAAGTTTGTATATTCTAAAGGATAACGACAAATGGAAGCAAAGGCATAACATCACATTGGAAAAGATCCACAAGTGTGCGATGTCTATGAACTGAAGAATGACATCATAATGGTGAGATATGAATGCCTAATATTTATATTGGATATGTATCTGATGTCTTCAATAATGATGAGACCAGAGTAGTTCAACTATTATTGCTGAGCAAAACACAAAAGCTGAAAAAGGGAAACAAAATGTGTTGGTAAAAAAATTGTGAACCCTAAGTAGCTCTGTAGAAACGTATTAATAAATATATCAAGGGCAGAAAAGAGGAAAGACGCTTCAATTTCTGCTAGATAGTAGCAAATTCTTCAAGGGTTAGAATTTGAGAACTAGTTGTTCATCTCGTATGATAGTTCATAGCCTATTCATTCCTAGCCATATTTTATCCTGTATTCCGTAGCCATTTGGTGTAATGTGGGAAGTTGCAGTTCCACCAAAGTGTGGCACAGAAGATGGATTGAAATTCTACTTAATTTATTTTCTTTTAAATATCCAGCTACTTCTGACCAGAACAAAATGCTTTCAATTTTCTATTGTCTCAGTTCACTACACCATCGGACACAGAGATCCTAGCACAAAGTGCATTTCTAGGTCCAGTCATCCAATAGTTACAACAACACATACAAGCATTAGAGACTTGACTCACCAAGTAGAAAATTCCTGTGAATGTCAACAAGACCAAAGCTATCTTATTCACAAGGAAAAAAAGAACTTCAAGTTTTGTGGAGCTACTCTATCCTAGGCCAAGCAAGTCTACCTAGGGGTGATCCTCAATAATACTCTCACATGGACTCCACACACATCATATCACATCACATCTATTATACAGTAGCTTCAAGTGCGTAAAGCTCAACTGTTCCCCCTACTTGCTTGAAACAGTGTTTTATCCTTAGGTAACAACTTACTAATTTATAACTCTCCATTACTATGTTATGTATGCCTAGTCTAGGCTTATGCCTGTAAATTAATTAGATAAAGATTACAAACGGTGCAGATTTGTGTTCTCCGCCAAATTAAAAATTTTCTTTGGTACTTAACAATAGCCGCACTCACGAAGGACTTGACGTCGCATTACTTACAACGCACTACTACAACATTACCAAGGAATTTCATGAAAGTCAGGCTAAAAACAACAATGCAGCTATCAAAATCTGTGACTACGATTATAATAACCTGTCCAATTTAAACAGACCTATGGCCATCCTGAATGTTTATAACACGTAATCTGGTTTTTATTGGATCTTCTGTATTGAATCTATAGTTATTCTTTATTTATGTATATTCTTTTGTCGTACTACTGCGAATTTTCTCCATGTGTCAACTTGCTACTGCTGCATCTTAATTCTTTACTAACAGCACTAAAACTTTTCGTACTTGCCAGTGTGTTAATCCTTTTTATTTCAGGCTCTTGCACCTAGATCGAACGGCACAGCTAAACAGTTATACTTTAATACTTATTAGAACTTTATTGCCTAGTTAACGTGAAGTATCAGTTAGGAAACTTTTATAATTCGATTAGGATAGGGCCTTGTTGCCCAGGTACCCAGGTGTCATAACGTTCAACAGCAGGCGCACGGAGAAGCAACGTAAACAGTACTAAGCACTTATTAAGTTTTTCTGCCTGCAGGGCGAAAAATCAAGTTACCAAGTAGTACGAAGGATATTCTGATATACCATAATGAGCTGTTTCTCCCTTGTTTGGTGTGAAGGATGTTCTAAGAAGAATATCTGATGATTTTGTTTGAGAAAAAAATAATTTCGTAGCGCTTGATACGAAATATTTGTATGTAGGTAGTATTGTCTGAGTCAGTTATGACTTAATCTTATTTGGATTTTTTCAATTATAGATTTTGAGCTTTTGAATTTTTTGACTTTTTGGGTGGTAGATTTCAACCAGTCCATAAAATTTTGAGGTTATGTCTCGAGTAACGCAGTGAGCTTCTAGAGGCTATTCGCACCACCTACGGTAGCGCATGCGCACAATCAGTCCAGGCGCAAGCATGTTATGCCGATTTGCACGCGCATAGCTTTTTTGATTCAATGATATTACAAGTTTCCGCTTATCTTCCTTATATGATATTTCTTTAATAATTAAATTATAGTTATTGTTACTGAAACTGTTATTGGTTTGAATCGACGGCAGATAAAAAAGATACCTTAAATTGTGCGTGTGCGAGATGATACATTTAAAAACAAAACGGATAAGTAAAAACTTGAGATTGAACTAAATTATTTTCATTTATTATTAAATGAGATTGAACTAAATTTTGTAGCTTCAAGAGTTGCCAAATGAGCAGCTCCTGACAAATTAATCGAAGAGGGTGAAGTATCTATAACTCCACAAATTGTACCTATACAACGTATGAGAAATAAAGTAGTAAACATTGAATCTATTCGAAAGTGTTTTCAACCAGATGCTTTCTTGATAATTGAGCAATTAAAAAGTGCAATCATTTGCATGGGGTGCAAATGCTGTGACTGTTTAGAAGATTTAGAATATAATTGTATCCTGTCTGATTTGCGTCTTAATTGGTATAACTAGACTTGTCAAAATATTGTAATTTATCCACCAGTCAAATATTGGTTTTGTCCAAACTGTAGATACCTATCATTTGTTACAAATTATATTTATTTGAAATCTTTTTATTACTTAATTAAAAATGATTTAATTTGTAGAATGTATTGTCTGAGTTCCATTTCATATTTTTAATTTAATTATTTAAAAGTAAGGTTAAAGTTTACAATTGGGTGCCCCTTGCTTTTTGGCGATTCTTTTTTGACGCCAAGATCGGCGCCAGGAAGGCACAATTTCAAAATGGCCGCTACACATAACCAAAATAAGAAGTCAAAGAATTTCACAAACTTCGTGTCCATGTACACATCGGTCTATTTTCACTTAAAAAAACATCAGAGAATTGCACAAACTAATCATTGCACATTGCCTCGTCTTTGTCCATGTGCACATTGATTTATTTTCACTTAAAAAAATCAAGAAGCTAAAACCAAGTTAAAACTCTCATGGTAACCAGAAATGGGGTTTCATCGCCAAAACTGAAGAAAATTTTTCGCCAAACGAAAGGGCACCCAATTCTACATTAGAGGCAAAAATAATGTGTGTTCATGAGAACGTTGACATTCAAAGAAAATCCAAATTTCTTTTAAAGCAATAAATAACAGTCAAATTTTCTAAGCACTAATTTATAACACAAACTATTGACATAAAACTGATTAACTGTTTATGTTCAACAAATGTGCTACATAGAATGATTTTACAAATGTATGGCATTTAATTATTACATATTGTTTTAACCATGCATAACTAATTTAAATCATAATGATTACACATTATTTATATCAATCGCACAGGTCAGCTAGTCAATAATAGAATTATGATACAACAATAATATAAATACAGTGTAGTAATAATATATACAATGTAGCAATAAAGAAATATGTGACAGTAAATATGCTAGATCACAATACGCTATAACACGATGCAATAAACATAGATAGTGCTGCTAGATTCCAAAATATAATGTAATGCAATCAAATAGGTAGCATTCTACCTTAAAATGAAGCAGTATAATCTATAAAAAATAAAATAATTAGGTAATGAAGTACAGGACGCATGGTGTCACTATAAATATTCACCAAAATATGTATAGTGAATATGTAAGAGAATAATTTGCAAGTAGTAATTATCAGTTGCAAAGACGAGGTCAATCTATATACATGATTATGTTCAGAAAAAGATAAGATCAAATAAGGATTTAATGATGGTTCTAATAGCAAGTGAGAACGTATAATTAGTTAAAAAATATTTAATTTATTGCCAAGAAGGCTGCAGACTTAAATTAATTATTATTGACTTAAATTCTTTCATTTAACAGAGGAATTTTTATGCAAACTTAAACCCTAGTCTTATAGCATAGAACTGTCAAAATTTGTTATTCAATAGGAAAACTTATTGAAAATTATAATGTTCTTATATATGCATAAATTTTTCAGTGTCCACACATGTTTATAGGTTCAAATGCCATATTTCAAAATCAAAGTTATTTATGAAATAAAACCTTATAAAATCTGATAATTCATTTGTGTGTGCAAATTTTTCAATCTAAATCTCTATTAAATTATTTTTGCCTTTTCAATTACAGCCCATTATTTATTTAAATTTAATTTATTAATGTGTTTGTATAATATATCAAAGTTCTTTGAAATATTAGTAGGAACAAAGTTCAAAATTCTTTAAAATATTTTTTGTATATTGAAAATAACGAGTAAAAAATAGAAAATTTAAAGAATAGAAAAATTAAAGAAGCATACAAAATTGTTAATAACCAGTATTATATCATTAATTGTTCATTTAATAATTGATTTTATCTCTTTCAACTTATTTCACATCTAAATTTTCTACGCGGGAATACTTGGTCTAATTTTTATTATATAAGACGAAAAATTTCAGAGAGGAATAAGGTAAAATCTTTATTGTGTAAAACACATCTTCGAATCTAAATGTATTATAAGAAGTATAAAAAATGTATACAAGATCTTGGCCCCCCAAATCAGTCATTTAAACTATTCCAACTGTCCAGGAAAACGATAAACATTGTGAATATAAAAGTCTGCCCTTTTTTATATATAAATAAATAAAGGAAATGTGGGCAGTTCACGCACTTAGGATTCGTTCTTTTCGATTCAGTTCAAATGACAGATCTGGAACTGACAACCCAATGCGCATGCGTGGTTAATGTTGGTGCGAATAGCCTGAAGAGGCTAATCGCACCGGTGGCAAAGAAGTTCTTTGCCGGTGGTGCGAATAGCATCGGCCCTCGAGTAAGGCTTCTGTTGGATCCATAGATTACTATATCTACATTTGCAACACGAAGTTGATGGTGGGCGGAGCTTCGTTGTGACGTCGGCTAATAGCTTTCCTCCGCGTTTGAAGATTTAGCGCCGACTGCAGGAGCATGTTTAGGAAAACGTTAGAGGTACGAAAGTTAATTTTCATTTTTTAAAATATGTACTTTAACTCGAGTATGGGAAAGAGGAATTAGATTCCGGTACAGTATTGTAATAATTAATTGTAGATCTTTTTAATGTGTATGAGAAAATAATATGAACTTATTATTTGTATTTAGTTATATTAAAAGGAGTTAATAGTTTTCAAGCAGCAAAAGTACAGTTCTTCATATTTATTTTTAAGAACGTCATTCAGTTTTAAGATTAATTTAAAGCAAATCTTGGGGTAAAGTGCAGAATCGCCCACTTATTTGCGCCTTTTTCTCTTTTTTTTCGTACCTTCCAGTTTGACATATTCTAATCATTTTGTTTTGGTTTATGTAGTCTGTCATTTTTTGATAGACCGCAATTACACCTATTCTGAGCAAGTTCTCAAAAATATTTTTTTATGGAAAAAAAAAAAGTATCTGTAGGAAGAAAGATAAATTTCTGGACTTCTTATGCGGAACCGAAAGCATAAAAAATGGTTTTGTACTTTTTTATTTTAAAAAACGAAGCTTATAGATTTTCGAATTCTTCTGATTTCACTGTGCTTTCGTCAAACTGAATACTTTAATATGTGTTATTATCTTGGGTATATGAGAAAATGAAAATGTTATGTAATTAAATGTCCAACGGATTCCAGGTAATACCTAATTGATGTCTGATTCTGTGTAATTAAGTTACTGATAATATCAAACATGATAATACTGTTCCTGTTATCAAAGTTATGAAATATATTTCTGCTAAACTGTCATCACCCTGTTAAGAATGTAAAAATTACTTTAAAGTCAAATACTAACACATCTTTCAGCTGAGCTTTTTTGAAGTACTAAGGCTTTCTGGATTTTTTTTTTTTTTTT
>KK121667.1:0-68436 GCA_000611955.2 Stegodyphus mimosarum | reverse complement strand
TTTTTTTTTTTTTTTTTTCAAAAATACTATAATTACCCTGAATTAAGTGTAAATTGTTACCGATTAAAGTTTTTAATTAAAGTCATGTAGTGCATGGAAAGTAATTGAGAAGTTAAGATAAAAAATTACACAGTTATAAGTAACTTTCAAAGTAAAGTTTCAGTACCTAAAACTAATAAAAATTAGAATTTAGTTGTGCACTTCAGATGCTATTCAGGCAAATAGAATGAAAGCTGCAAATGCAGTGTTTCACAAGAAGAATGTGCCTCATTAATTTGGGTCATTTTAACTTTGTTGATTTGAAATGTACCCATAACTTTATTTTTAAATAATTTTTTTCCTTTCCAGTTTTTTGGCCCTTTCAGCACAATTATAAATAATCTATTTCGTGACTATATAAGTTTATCTGTATGTTAAATATATCGATGTGTTTAATATATCGTATATAAAATTTTTGATTTAATAAGCAAAATTTCAAAATTAGTATTTATGATTTATTTAAAATACACATTTTTTAAAGTATGTAGAATCACGAAATAGCATAATTTTACTGAAAGGGAAAAAAAAGTTCTTGCAGAAAAATCCTGAAATCTAGATTTCACTTTAGGGCAAATGGTAGTTCCCAAGAGCAAAACGGTATTTAACAAAACTGACAAAAAGACTTACTAACCACCATAAGTTATTTCATCAGAAGTTTTTTTATTTTGGAATACTAGTACATGTTTTATATATATCAGTGCTTAGTAAAGCATCCGTTGTGGTTAGTTGCCAATCTATAACATGAAACTTTAAATATTGTGATAGACATGTGCTGTGGATATTTAATTAATAAAGAAGGATTTGATATTTCTTAATAGGTTTTTATGCTTTAAAACAAAATATATTTAATATAAAAATGTCATTCATTATTCAGTATACGAATTGCAGTGCTTTATAAAATTGATACAGTACTGTATATTATAGGCCACTGTCACTGAAGTGCAGAAAAAAACTCGCCAAACGTAATGACACTTTCCTTTTGCCAAATATTATTTTTTGAGATTTAGAGTTGTCATTTGCAGTGTTCAGTGTGAATTTGTGTGAATTTTCTTCAAATCAAAAATATACTGTCTAAAATCAACACTTTACATTGATTAAATTAATATTTCTGATTAGTTATCAGCTTCCATGATTTTATACTTTGATTAATTTTTGTTTTACATTTCTTTGTAGTTATGGCTGTGCAAATTCCAGGTTTGACTTTATGCCCAGCAGAAGATGACGGTGAATTTTTGAGTTGGTTGTCATTTAAGAATGTATTTCGTGTTCCAGAATCTCAAAAGGTAAGTGTCTTTAAAATTGACTATCTCCTTTGTGAACGGTTTAACTTTTTTACTCATCAGTTTTTATTAATGCTTGTAAAATTTAACATTTTAAAGCATAGCATGCTTCTAAATAGGAATGATATTTAGTATGATATATTTCTTGAATATTTTCAGGACCCTTACATATTGATACATTCTTACATTTCCTTCATTGCATATTGATGTTCAAGTACCATTATCTTAGTTGAGTGATTATAACAATTGAAAACGGACCAGAAAATTAAATATGTTTTAAAATCCCTTTTAAATTATTGAAAGTATAGGAAACTAACACTAAGCTTGGTCAATCTGAAAAGTCAGAAGTTTCATTTTTAATAGATCAACTTCTTTCCATTGTTTTGTGCTTTATAAATGAGTACATATTTTATAAAGAAATACATAACTGCAAAATTTTATATGCCAGTTGGTCAGCTGTGAAATAAATCTGTCAAAGAGATCATTTTAAAATGTTTAATTGATAGAAATATATCATTTAAAATTTCTGCAAGTTTTTTTTTTTTTTTTTTTTTGTGTGTGATAAACATGAACTTTATTAAAGCTTATTCAAAATAGCTTCATCCCATTTAGTTTACTAAAAAAGGACTTTTGGACTACTTTGTTTTAAATAAGGATGTTTTTAATTTTCTTTTGCATATTTTTAATTTCCAAATACTAAATTTCTATTGACAGTCTGTTCCAATATAGACTCTCTTTAGTACGTCCTCTTTTATGAAATTTGTTTCTACCTGTATATATTAATTTTATTTCAATAAAAAGAATTTACTAATTATGAAAACTTGTATACATATTCTTCATTATTCATTATTTAACAGTTTATCTAAACTACACATGTTAAACACTTTCTTTAGCCTTTATCTGTGATCATGAAATGTTAGGTTTGATCAACTGATTAAGGCAAAGCAACTCAAGGGCTATCTGCCCGTGGGGAGGGATGCCTTCAAGGAAAACTTTTAAAGGGAAAATGGCTTGTATTCACGTTACACATGGAGAAAACCATGAAAACCTACCATGCAGCCAGCTTGTTCATTGGAATTTGATCCCAGGTCAAACTAACTGTGTTCAACAACTTCACCACTCAGCTGCTTTTGGGCCAGTGATCATGAAAGTTTTGCCAAGTTTCATTCTATAGATAACAAAAAAAAAGCATATTTACTACAGAAATAGTATAACTGATTAACTAATTAAGAAAAAATTCAAGCCTGTTTGTGAAGTACACTCCTTCAAAATTGCTCCACATTTTAAATAAACACATTATATTATATAGTACAGTTACATACCAAATATGCATTGCACAACTCATCACACTACATTCTCAACACCCACGCCAGCTCTCTGCTAAAATGAAACTTTTTTCCACCAGTTAAGGGGTGCTACTACTCCCTCTATGGGAGATCTCAATATACTTTCCATGGATGGCCATTCAGGACATCAAACTACCTCTTATATGAAATTATTAATTAACATTATTCTTAGTAAACATATAATTTCTAGATTAAATAGTTCATGTGTATAAATGAGTAATACTAAGCCTAAAATAACATATAGCTGTAAACAATGAATTACACAAAATTAATAGCATAACTAATTAATAACATTAAAACTTGAAGAATTCAAATGAATATCAAGTTAAAGTCCAAAATGTTTCACAATACTTAACTGTCTGTTGGGAACACATACAGTTTGTGAATGAGTCTCTTGAATTCACCATCAGCAGTCTTTAATTTTACAGCACAAACTCTGTAATCATTACCTGGGTAAATTTCTGTTATATGTCCCAGTTTCCATTTTAAGGAAAGTGTCTTGTCTTCCTTAATGAGCACTAGGTCTTTTATTTTAACATTTGCTGAAGCACAATGCCATTTTGTGCGAACATGAAGCTGAGTCAAATAGTCCTTAGACCATTTCCTGCACAAGGACTGCGACATTTACTGAACTACTAGTTTCCAACGACTGCAAAGTGTTAGTGTCTCGTCACACACATTTGGTTCCGGAATAGCTTTTAACGATGTTCCTATCCAAAAATGACTCGGTGTAATCATGGAAAAATCATCTGGATCACTTGAAACTGCTACCAATGGTCTTGAGTTCAGACATGCCTTGACTTCTGCTAGATAGGTAGCAAATTCTTCAAAAGTTAGAACTTGAGAACCAACTGCTCTTCTCATATGATACTTCATAACGTTTACTGCTGCTTCCCACAGTCCATCAAAGTGTGGCACAGAAGGCGGATTGAAATTCCACTTATCTCTGTTAAGTAACTAGCTACCTTTTGGTCAGAACGATATGATTTCAGTTGTCTATAAGTCATACAGTCAATAAAATTAGTGCCACAATCACTATACATTTCCTCTGGTCTTCCACGTCTAGCAATGAATCGTTTTAGAGCTGCTATGAAGGAATCTGTCGTCATGTCTCCAACTTGTTCTAAATGCACTGCCATGGTACTAAAACGTACGAAAACGCAAACATAGATCTTCACTGCCCGAAACAGCACCCTTTCTTTGGTTTAACTTGGAAGGGACCGGAAAAATCCACACCACATTTGGAAAATCACTTGAGGGATTCATTCTGGATGCTGGAAAATCTCCCATTGCTTGATATGACAGTTCACTCTGTGTCGACAGCATGTTACACATTTGCAAATGATCTTGCGAATAGCTGTTCGTGCATTAATAATCCAGTACCTCTGCTTGATTTCTGAATGGAGCATTTGTGCTCCTCTGTGAAAATATTTATAGTGATAATATCGTATTATCAGTTCTGTAATATAGTGTGATTTAGGCAGTATGATTGGATATTTTACATTTTGTGTGATGCTTGCATTTCTTAGTCGTCCTCCCACTCTTAGAATACCCTCATCGTCTAAGAATGGATGCAACATATTGAGTTTACTGCGAGGACTCACTAATCTTTTCTTTTTCAAATGATCGATTTCTTCACTAAATTTTTGCATTTGCACAGACTTTGCATTACCCAAGAATGTGCTAGGGCTAGCTCTCTAGTCTGGAGAAAATTTGATTTTGTCCTTATTACTGATGACCGTTTCAAACTGGTAATAAATCTGAGACACTAAGCTATAGCTCGTAAAAGTTTTGCCCAAGAAGAATATTTATGAAGCAATTCATTAATCATATAATTCTTATTCACAGCAGTATGCACAACACATCCTTTTCTCTCCATTTCTATTACTTCCGATAGTATATCCTTTAATGAATGCTTAGGAAAAAAACTGTCCTTTCTTTTTAGCCAATGTAGACCACATCGCCATCGATCACCTTCCAATAAACACTGAGCTGGCACACCTCTATTAACTAAATCAGCAGCATTGTCCTTTCCACTGCAACGATTTCAGAACCTGGGATCTGATTTTTCTTGTACTTCAACCACTCTATTACTGACAAACTGTTTCCATTGTTTCACAGATCCCCTTATCCAAAACAAGACAATCGGTCCAATACACAAACTTATCAATAAGATCCTTAAAAATCTCTCCAAGATACTTTCCTAATCTAGCTCCTATAACTGCTACCATTAGTTCCAATCATGGCAATATCAATTTCTTCAAAGGAGCTACTCTGCTTTTTGACATGACAAACAACACGGAAATGTCACCCTTAACATTTAAGTAACGACAATACGCTACAGCACCATAAGCTATAGGAGACGCATCGCAAAATACGTGTATTTCCATTTTTGAATTTAAGTTTTCACAATACACAAATATATTTCTCGGACCAGAAATATCCGTCACATATTTAACCTCAGAACACCAGTTAGTCCACTTGATTGTAACGTCATCTGGTAGTTACTCATCCCAATCAATACCACGTTCCAAAAATTTCCTGTAGCAAACACTTAATCCCAACTACAAATGGAGCTGCAAACCCAATCGGATCAAAAATCATTGCTGCAATATGCAAGACATAATGCTTTGTGCTCTTCATATTCTTTAAACTCTCCATTAATCCTGCTGTATCTAAAGAAAATTTATCATTTATTGGATTCCACTTCAAGCCTGAAACCTTCAACTCACAATCAGAAATAGAAGTATCATCACTAAGTCCATTCTGCATCCACAATGGCCTCAGTTTCTCAGAATTAGTTTTTAATTTTCGTAGAATCATACTTGCCTCCTTTAAAATCAACACAGCTTCAGAAGATAGCTTAAATGCCTCTTCAACACTATTTCCCCCAAAATATAAATCATCTACATACAGTGAAGAGTTCAACATTTCAATACATTCGGCTTTATTATCCCTGTACTGCTTTATGTGTCTTTTTATTGTTGCACTTAAAATAAATGGCGATGACTTGCAACCAAATGGCAACGTGTCATACGCATTATTTTGTAGTCTTCATTTGTATTTTCTGATAACCACAAGAACTTTAAAAATTTCCTATCCTCTTCGGAAATTCCAATCATCAAAAATGCTTTCTCTATATCAGCACAAAATGCAATTTTGAATTTCCTAAAATTTAAAATAATATCCAGTACATTGGGATTCAAATTTGTACCAGTCTCTACATAATCATTCAAAGAAAGATTTAGTTTCACTTTCAAACTCCAATTGAAAAACATGCGAACTTTAGTAGTATCCTTACCGGTACTCACACAACTGCTCTATGTGGAATGAAATATTCCTTCGCATCCTTAGAACATTCTTCAATAATTTCTTTACTCTCCTGATCTTTAATTACGTCGTTGTATTCATTAACCAGCCATTCATTGTTTTCAAAACTGTTTTTTAAGTCCTCGAGTCTTTTTTTCACAAGACGAAAGTTATTTTTAAAATCTGTTGCCTTTATTCTTCATAACAAACAAGTTTCGTATCTTCCATCTACAAATCTCAAATTATCTTCAAATTGTTTAATCAAATTCTCATCTGCAATTGATAACTTATTAGAATCTATAATTCTTAAAGATTCTGAATTCCATAACTTCTGCATATCGTTGCCAATGCAAAAATTTGTTGATACTACATTTCCCCAAATTTTATTCTCAGAATTATTTTGTATTCCCTGCAGTGTAAAGCCAAAAACAATTTGTATGCAGTTTAGCGTTTTTGTTATTTTTTCTACTTTCGAGTCTTTAATGACGTCCCAAAAATAATCTGCTCCTATTAAAATGTGAATATTTTCCTCTGAATCCATGCATGCCTCAGCTAAATGTAAACCCTTTTGCTTAAAAATATTTTGAACATTTATATTGGGAAATGCAATGGGTGCAGCAGTAATCATTTCGGTAACTAATGCTTCTATCTCAATATATTTCTTAGGATCATTCTTATTCCTCGATGTAAACTTCGCTATGCTGTAAGTTTTATTTATGGCTTTCATGGACCCAAAAGCATAAACCGACAGTTTTTCCTTTCGAATGGTTTTAAGTCTGAGGGCATCTGCCGAAGATTTTGTAATCCAAGATCTCTCACTGCAGTTATCCATTAACACCCGGCATAGTTTAAAGTTTCCTTTCGGACAAGCCAGGACTGTGCAAGTTTGCAGTAAAGCACTGCCATTTGACCCCCGATGAGAAGAGCTGCACGGTGTCACCGCGTTTGAATTCCCTTTCCCTCCTTCGACTTCAATTGATTTATCACTATTTTCGCATAGTAAGGAGTGATGAGTTAAGCTGTTGCATTTCTTGCATTGGTCAAGTTTAGTTTTACAAAATCACGCTAAATGGAATTTTGAGAAACAGCGAAAACATCGATTATCCCTTTTTAATCATTTTTCCTTTCCACGACTTTTTCAAATTCACAAAATTCATGTTCTTTGCTATTACAAAATATGCAGTTTCTTTTTACATTTGTAGTATAACTAGCAGTTGATATATTCTGATTAATATTAAGCTTTTTATTTTCAAATTTTCTAGAATTACCTTTATATTTATTACCAAAATTATAATAATTTTCCGTTTTGCTACTAAATAAATATGTCCTTTCCCTAGACCATATCTCTTTGTCTAGAAAGGTAAATAAATCCTTAAAATTCCAGTCACTATCTGGATATGCTCTATTGAATTCTAAAACAAGTTCTTTTGGAATTCTTTCTAACAAAATGGGAATCAATAAAGTGTTGAAAGATTTTGTTTCAACCCCTAACGACTCTAAACTTCTAATTTGAGTATCAGCTTTATCAAACAACCTTCTCAATACACCTAAATCATTTATACTTCTAATGATAGAAATTTTAAGTAACTCATTCAAATGTGTCTGTGTAAAAGTATTCTTGTTACCAAATCTACCTTTTAATGTATCCAAAGCAGCATCATAATTTTCTTCTGGTAATTTGAAACAACTTATACGTTATATGGCATACCTCCTAAATATGACCTTAAATAATTAAATTTATCTATCTTTGTAAGATTACAGTTATTATGAATAGTGCTTTCAAACTGATTTTAAAATTCTAACCAAGAAGCAGGATCACCATAATATTTATCGATTATCAATTTAGGAAGTTTAACAGTTTTGGTTTCTTTAAAGGTTTAGTTTTCCAGTGTGCCCTGAGCAGTTTCAGGAATAGAAAAGGATATGTTACTAATATGCATTTCATCTTTCATTAATCTATCAATTATATTGGTTATCTTTTGTTTCCAGAGGATAATTTTTTCTGAATATTCCTCTGACACAGTAATTTCCTCCTCTATATCATCAAAATTACAAAGACCTTTCACTTTATCGTTTAATCGTTTTAAGTTAGTTTCTTTATCTATTATTTGGGCTCGAAATTCTTTTAAAGTATCTACTTTATTTGTAACATCTATTTCGCCAAAATCTTTCTTAATAAAAGCTTCAACTTTGTTAATTAACTTAGTTAACGTAGACCTAACTGCACTATGCTCCTTTCTCAACTTGGGTAATTCCAACATTTTACAACAGTTCACATTTCAAACAAAATGTCAGAACAAATCCTACCTTTACTTCCTGCTAAATTCCAAAAATTCCAAAACAAAGCTTCCAACTAACCACTGGAATTCACAGCTTCCAAGACCAACCCCGTCCTCATTGGTAGCTCAAAAAAAAATTTGAAGTATGCTCCACATTTTAAATAAACACATTTAATTAGATACATTATATTACATAGTACAGTTACATAGCAACTATGTGTTACACAACTCATCACACTACATTCTCAACACCCACTCCAACTCTCCGCTAAACCGAAACTTTTCTTCCCCAGTTAAGGGGTGCTACTATGCCCTCTATAGGAGATCTCAACCCTGTTTCTTTAAAATGTAGCATATCAGGAACAAAAGCATAATAAAAGGCCAACTGGCCAAGAAGAAATAAAAAATATTTTCATCTGTAAGAAAAGAAAAAATATATTGGCATCAATAAAATGCCAAATTCAACTTTTGAAACGGGGAAAATTACAATATTTAAAATGAAACTTATTAAAAACATATTAAAATTTACAATAAAAGTGCCTAACATAAATAAACTATACTTTGTAAGACACCACATTCTGTAAAATATTGTACAGACAAATAAGTTTAATTACCTTTAGCATTTCATATATACAATATTATCTGATTTGAATTCCATTATCTTTCAGTTCATATCCTCATAAACTCCATTAATCTTTGTTTACCTATTAAGTACCGTACTTAAATAGTTTATTTTTTTTTTTTTTTTTTTTTTTTTTTTTTTTTTTTTTTTTTTTTTTTATTAAGACATTTTACATAAGAATCCTCTTTTTTTCTACCAAAGTAATTGGACATTCCAAGTATACACTGAAGAAAGGATTTGTGTATTGTAATTGCTTTATCTTGTTATAGTCTGAATCAAGTAAATATTTGATCATAAATGGGATTCTGAAACTTGCGTTTACGTATTATATATCATGTATATCCATTACCCTTCCTATATATTCATTATTCCATTCTTTTTGCCACTTTTCTTGAAGTGGTATAAGGAAAACATTTTTATTAAAAAAACTACATACATCTTTTACAAACCAGATCGTTTTGCTTTAAACTCATTCTGTATGCTTTCAGAAGTTATGCTCGAAGTCACAAAAGAAACATGTATTATAATAATTGATTGTGAATACAGTGTGTATTTATTACGCTGGTCATGAGTATTAAAGGATAATGACAGTAATAAAATGTAACTGATACTTAATGATGCGACTTACCATTGTATTGGTTGGTTACTCATGAATTATTTGGTTATTTGAAGGTACTAAGAACTTATTTAAACTAATTTTATTATTTTGCAAGGAACTGATTGATTGATATGTATGAAAATTTCTTCTCTGGTAATTATGAGGTTGAATTCATGGAAATTAACGTATTATTTCATGAGAAAGTTATGAAATTGACTGAATATTTAGCTTATGTGAACTGAAAGAAATGGTATTTTTTTGACAGATAGCATTCTTATTACCCAAGAACCAGCAAATATTTATTCTTTTTTATTTTTAGGTGGTTGATTTAAGAAGTATGAATTTGAATTTTGATTGAATTAATTGATTTTAAAGATACATTTATCGATTTAACTTGGTTTTAGATCTATCACGCAGTTCCTCCAATGCAGTATAAGAGTCTTTAAGATTGATACCTCATTTCTGTTTTTTACGGTGCCAGTGAAGGTTAAGTTAAGCAAGTTAAATAAGTAAAATAATATTACACATAAATTTATTTCTATATAAAAGTAAATTACAGTGTTTGGAAGCTGGATTAATCACAAAATATTGAAGTTAAAATCAAATTTATGAAAATTGGAAAATGATGGAAAAATTAAGTCCTCTCTTGTGAAAAAAAGTTTAATATAGTCACTTCAGACAGATATGCATATCTCACATCTTGATTTCAAAGACTTTACCAAAGTATTGATCATGTCTTGTGGAATTGCACACCACTCTTCTAAAAGAGCACTTTTCAGCTCTTCGAGAGTCTGAGAAGAATTTGGTGCTCTAAAATCCCATGTATGCTCAATCAGATTCAAATCAGGTAAATCAGGTGGCCGATCCATTCAGGTGAAATCTTCTTTCTGCAAATATTCTGACAACATATTCTCATTAAGGCTGAGCATTGCCATCCGTTAGCAAAAACTCTAGACCAATGGCACCCCTAAACAGTCTAACTTGGGATTCCAGTATCTCATCCACATATTGCCAAGCAGTTAAAGAACCTCCTTGAAAGATGTGCAAGCTTGGTGAGGCCATTTGTCATGATGCCTTCCAGAAACATTAAACCGCTGTTGTGGAAACAGGATATTTCACAGCCAAGGGAAGGCAAGTTGCATGTTCCTTCATCTGTCCAGACCAAAACACGTCTAGAATCACTGTTCAGATTATATCTGGATTCATCAGTAAACGATACTTGGGCCCAGTCATCTTGGCTCCATTGAACATGACAATGGCACCAGTTTAAATGGGATGCAAACCATATGGTATTTTCTCTCATACAGTCCAATCTCATTAAGCCTTCAGGCAATAGTAGAATGGCTAATTCGAGTTTCTGTGGTAGCATGAATATCTAAAACCAAATCTGTTGTAGTCGGTTCATAGTTTCTTTGAGCCGACAACGACAGAAAACGGTCTTCTGATGCATTTGTTGCTCTTGGTTGCCTTTGACAAACATTTTCATTAAAAACATAAAACATTTCAACAACAACAAATATAAAACATTTTCATTAAAAACTGAAAGATGTAGAAAAGTGCAGTTAAAATAATTAAAAAAAAATTTTTACTATTAAAATTTCCATTTCTATGCAAAAACAAGCAATTTGGCCAGCAGGTAAGAAGACAGATTTTTCAGTGCACAAAACCAAAATAGTTTCCTTTTGGTCCCACTCGGCAAAAAGACACTGATGTTACGGAAAGAATTAATTCACTATCCTACTAAGTTTCACATGGGATGTCTGCTATGGTAAAAAAAAAAAAAAAAAAAAAGGCTATCTGCACTTAAACAGCTTTTAAATTGTTGATAATTGTACAAGTCTTGTATGCAGATTTACTAAAGGCATAAAAGCCTTAACCAGAAGATAAGAACAGCATAATTCAATCATTTCTAAGGCAAAAAAATGCACAATTTACCAACATATAAGAATAAAAAAAACTGACCTCATTGAACAAAGTAACAGAGTGGGTATACACGGTACTATTTCGTTAGAGCGGCATCACTTAAACGTTTGAAATGTCGTGTCGTTGGGATTTCTAGTTTTTGTTTGAAATATTAGCATTCGTTGAGTATTTTTTATTTATGTTTGAAACATCATGGCTCAAGATTTCTAGTTCTCATTTGAAATATCATCACTTGTTATGTTTTTACTATATTTTGCCTTTTCTTTTTAATATGATGGATTACAAAATTTCGCACTTATTTAATGAGGAAGAACCTGCTATAAGATTCTTTCAGGACAAAGGAATATTTCTTAGCAGTTGTCTTTGTTTTCAAAATCATCCAATGATGTAAACTTTTGACTCGCACAATGCTCCTATATAACATTGTTACCTACAATCTTGCTGAAAAAAAAAGGGGGGAATTCAGAATCAAAACATAGTTTGAAGGCTCACATCTTTTTTTCCTCAATACCTTTGTTTTAAGTCTGTGGAATCAAGAATTGACGTCGATTGAATTTTGCCTACTTCAGTTAGAAATCAGTCTTAGTATGACAACAGATTCGAATAACTACTTTAAAGTCTTTTCATAAAAAAAAATCGAGGTTGGACGTGTTCTTCTGGAGCAATGGGTATTAGGGGTTTATGCCGGGAAAACAAGTTTGTTGCCGTTCCCGATCATTGTACAACATTGATGACTCCCATTTAGGAAAACATTGCGGATGGCAGTATTATATCTTCGGACTATTGGGAAGGATATAAGGAAGAGGAGTTAAGAAATACTGAGTATGAACATATCACTGTGAATCACAGTTATAATTTTGTAGACCTCGAAACTGGATACCATACGCAAAGTATGTAGCGATTGTGGGGCAGTGCTAAATGGAAAAATTGACACCAGCGGAGCTCACTCCATTTAGAGTCATGTTTGATAGAATTCATGTGGTGTCGGTTATATTAAAAAACTGTTTCCCTAGGAACACTCCTAACCCCCCTAAAATTTTTCTTATTTGTTAGGAGATTCAACTATGGTCATGAGACTGACTTGGGTCATTTGTATTTTCTTTACCAGTTACTATACTCTGACCATAGTTAAACACAGAAGTGCTACCACACACACATTTATTTTAAAACAAAATTTTTCTTTTCTTCCTTCTTGTTGTACAGTAATATTTAATTATATTTTTTAATTTAAAAGTCTTTAACTTGATTATACAAGTTATTTGTCTTAAATTTCAGTCTTAATTTTGTATAATATTGTATTTTTTAAGTAATATGAATGATTTTTAAAAGAAAAACAGAAAAAACTTTGACGATTGTTCAATGCCAAAAACCAGTTACCTTTTTCTAAGGAGCAGAGGTTTTTTGATCTATTGTACATGATCTATTACGCATTATTACATCATAATAATGCGTGAATCAAAATCACGCATTATTATGATGTAATAATGCGTGATTTTGTTGGAGAGGACATGCCAAATTAATAGTCAAGGTATTAGCTTATTTAATATTGCATTATATTATTATGTATTTTATATTGAAGTTTCTATTGTATTAGGTATCCACAATAAGAACTTACGCAATTAATTATAAATTGAGTATTGTATATTAAAATGAAAGTTGACAGTTCAATATGAAATGGAAATGTGTTCATCAACAAAAATTTGAAAGATTTTTTAGTGAGTATTTACTATTCAGAGCGTGATTTCTCTAGCCTAGCGCACATTGCTGTTTTGTCCTTGCTGCTGCTACGTTGAGATGATGATATGCCTTTTGGCCTTGTAATAAGTCTATCGCCTGGTAGGTTGTTGAAAACATTTGAACATTTGCCTTGTGGACCTATTTTCATCAAGAACTTTACAAAAAAAAAAAAAAAATCCATTAGACAATAAAAAAATGGACATTTTAATAATTTGAAGACTTTAAAAATGATATTTGTGTTAATTTATTATTTAGTTTTATTTAGAAATTATATTGTTATTCTAATAATTGTAAATTAGTTGTTTAAGTATTACATAATATGTGTATGAGAAAGGTCATGAATAATGACGAAGCATAGGAAAACCTGCAGGATATACTAAACTTTCTCTTGCTTTGGTAATGCTTTTTCTGCCACCCTCCTCTCCCAACCTTTCTTTTGAAGGTGGGTGAATATGTAAGATTTAACAAAATATGATAAGTGCTGTAAGAATAATTGGCGATATCAAAATTAACATTCTAGATTTGGGTGCTCTCCCCCTAAATTCATCTGTTCTTCCAAATTCGAGATCCTTCCGTGTTATAGAGCACTACTTGAAAAGGGCAACTAAAATTAACCAATCACAAATTAGTTGTACTTATACATCATATTTAGTATAAATATTCTTGGCACAATAACTACATTATTCTACTACATTCCTTTTCCTAGCTTCTGTCACTGCTAACGTATCCTCTGTGCTCTGCTTGTGTGCCTAAAATGACGACAAATTCCTGTTAACCTATGTATACAAGAAATTATTATAATTGCTTATGATCAAAAGGTATATTGCCTACAAGGAATTATTCTAATGGCGTAAAAATAAAGATAGTAATTAGCTGAACTTGGTTTGATATCAGTATCTCCTTCCGGTCTTCACCACTCTGCCATCACGAGTGCCAGCTTTTAAAGTACCTGGATTCCTTTTACACATTAAATCATTACATGTACGTGTATAGTAGTGCTCCCTTATTGGTAGATAATGCATTCCAAACTGTACTATGGATAATAATAAATGCCATCTAAAACAACATATGTATTTGTATATGGCATACGTAAGTATGATCAAATTTAATTCTATTTAGTTATGAACAATAAGACATTATCTGTGTTTAAAAAAAAAAGTATTCTGAACATTACACTACAGTATACACTGTACACTAAGTAATGTAACAGATATTGTTAACTAAAGTATACTCTCTTTTCCAAAAAATAGGAATTCCGGCATTTGAACCTAATGCACAAAAGATAAATGCTGTTCTTATATTGATCAACATGATGTACTATTTCGAAGGATGGTATAAATGAAAGTCATTCATTTTCCCAGCACTAACAGCACAGTAGGAGTTTTCAAACACTAGTGTCAGTATCTCGAATTTTTGGGAGGTCTTAATGTAATAATTTGTAGGGTTTCTCTTAGTTTGATTAAGTACTTGAAGTCTATTCAGAGCGTGATTTCTCTAGCCTAGCGCACATTGCTGTTTTGTCCTTGCTGCTGCTACGTTGAGATGATGATATGCCTTTTGGCCTTGTAATAAGTCTATCGCCTGGTAGGTTGTTGAGTCAGCCTAGTTAACCTTAAACTAAATTGTTAGTCCACTACTATTCTGAATTTATTGTTAAATTATTCGTAAGTTCCCACCCAAGTAGTCGATGTTATTGTAAGCACAAAGTACATGCATTTGTATTAAGAGTTTGATGAATAATAAAGGGTTTGTTTTACTCTTCTTCTGTGCTGGTATTATTCACACCTGTGCGAGAAGTCACCAGGTTTCCTAGTGAAATCATTCTGTGTGCTAGCCAAAGAAGATTAGATCTTACAAACTGAGAGTTAAATGCTGCAAAAATGCGATACTGATAAGAAAAAGAAGAATGCTAAAAGCAAATTAAAAATAGTATTATGAATTTTGTACAAAGGTAAATAACTTTAGTGAAATTATATGAGAAATTGTTGTATTTTTCTGTATAATGTGATGTAAAAAACTAAGAGGATTGATGCTCTGCTAGAAAAAATATGCGAATGCAGGGGTAAGTCTATTTAAACATTGAGTAAATGGCTCTCCCAGTAATTTGGCGAGATATCACCAAGCTGGCAATGATTTGGAAACTAATTTTTGTCGTCAAATTTGACGAGAAGTAGCCAAAAGTCGCCAAACTTGGTGACCATTTATTAACATTTTGCTTCAATCCCTGTATAAGTGTAATGGATATTGTAATTGAATAAAGGCCAGTTCACACCAACACGATCACTCAATAACTAATCAGAAGTGAGTTCAGAAGCTATATTTTCCGGATGGCCGGAGACCGCACGAGTTGACTTCAACTTTTTGCCGCTTGCCGTGTCAGTTTCAGATATCACTTGATTACACTAACCAATGATTATGTTTGTTTACTAACCTTCTGACTACTGTAGCTTTGGAAACCATTTATCACATTTTGTGTCAAAAAACAGTGAGTTTTCCTATAGCGACTGATGAGCTTCTCGTAAATGAACTGCAGAAATATCCATGTATTTAAAATTTAAATGATAAATGCCATTAAAATTCGCTGATGAGGAGAAATGCTTGGATCAGCTTAGCTTGAAGCGGTAGGATCTACAGGTGAGTCGTGTAAAGTTTTTCTGCATTCTAAATTTATTAAAATTCTCTCTATTTTAACTACTTACACTAATTCTTGAAATATAACTAATTAAATTTAATTGACTAAAATTAACTTTTAAATAAAGTCATAAAGCATGATCTACTCAATTCTTAAGTTAAAAATATAATTTCCTGTCATACTTCTGCTTAAGTGAATATTTTCTTGTATTTTATTTTTTGGTTGTGTTCTTTAATCGATTTAGATAATGAAGTATTATAATTTATGACTTTTCTACAGATTAAATTTTCTCATATTATATTTATCATTTGTTCTTGTAGCTGGTAGATGCCAGGAGCGATACAAACAGCTCTGAGATAAAGTAACTTTCAAAAAGAGAAAAGATTATTGAAACAGCCGAGTGGTAGTGCTGCCAGAAGAAATTGAGGCTGGTCATTGTATCAGTCAGTGACATGTCTGGAACCCT
The DNA here is from genome assembly GCA_000611955.2 of Stegodyphus mimosarum. Lineage (NCBI taxonomy): Eukaryota > Metazoa > Arthropoda > Arachnida > Araneae > Eresidae > Stegodyphus > Stegodyphus mimosarum. Next base: position 52,205 of record KK121667.1, on the reverse strand, counting down.
ATTTAATTGATAAAGAGTAAGATTTTTTAAATTGTGTATATGTTCCACAGTATTCTTGCATAGCATTGTGATTAATTACATGCAGTATTATTTTACCTAACAGAATTTGTTTGGTTTTAATTCGAAAATGTCATTTTAAGCAATTATTATTTTAAGTATATGTAAAGCTTCTTTTGTGTGGGTTTATATGGTTTGAAAATATTATGTTAAATATGCTTAAGGGGGAAATGTGCAGATAAAAAATAGGTATTAATATCCTATCAAATTAATACATTACTGGAATTAATCTACAAAAACACCTGCATTATCAAATTTATTTATGTTGAGTGTAACATATCTTTCCAGAAGCGTTTCTATGAATTTTAAAGTCTTTTTCTAAGCTTAAAAATATAATTATCTTGAACAGGTCAAGGAACTTCCAAATTTACAGTTTTTCTTTTTCTAGATAAGATCCTTCTTCAAATGCCAAATATTTTATTGTAGTTCTTTAATAATATACTAAGAAGTTTTACTAAAGAGAAATGATTGCTTATTTATATTGTGAAAAATTATTATTTGAAACTTAAGTATCAAATGCACAGATAAGGGAATTTTAACTAGCCAAATTTGTCTCATTTAGACATCTTACTACAAACATTTCCCACAATAAATGTCTCAATTGAATCCATTCTGTATTTATGAATTCCCTTCCCATAATGGTTAAATAATTTTGGCAGGGAGAAACAACAAAAGCACCAACAGATAAAGGCTGAAGCCAGGCCAGCACCTGTGCATCCAAGTAAGCATATTAGATATCTTCAAGCCATGATAACTGATAAGTGAATTATTTGCATTTATATTGCTTTGCATGCAAACTAATGGTGTGTAATAAATAAAGCGATATATCTGAATGTGAAATTTTGGGGATATGAGCCAACATTCAAGTGAATCTTCATGTCTGCATATAGGTTTAAGTGAAAAAGGTTCACAATGCCATCACTTGCTAGCACTGTAAACAAAGCAAAAAGCAAGCTTGTTCTTCAGTTCACATGGTTACCATCTACTAGATGCATATCTCATATACCAAGCTCACTTTCTTCACATGTTTGTGCATTATTTTGCAATTAAAATAGATTTATAACATGGATATATAGTGGATCATTAGATATTGGCTAATGCTAAGAAACAGATGATGTCTCTAGAATCAAAGCATGAAATCAGTGATAAACACAAGTAAGGTACACATATAGTCAACTAGGCATAGTGTATGAGCATAGTACTTTTACAGTGTGTGATATTAAAGTGATAATTTTTTAAAAAGCCAAGTCATATATATCTACTTTGATGGAAAATACCCCAGATTCTTCAAACAATTAATGGAAAGAGACATCCAAGACATGTCATAGCTGGTTTGAACTGGCAAACCAAACTTAACATCGTCATGAGGCATAGTGAAACAGTGAGCTCAGATATGAAGGCACTGGAGATATTTCTCGAAACGTTTGCAGCACTGATAGAAATTGAAAGTACATCCCACAACAAATCTTCAACTGTGACAATGCAAGGCTCTTCTGGAAGAGAATGCCAAGGAGAACTTACGTAATGGTGGAAGACTACAAAGGTGACAGGCTGCAAACCCATTAAAGACATATACAAATGCGATTATAGTATGTACAAATGCGATTTGCGACTTCAAAGTAAAGCCACTACTTGTATACTATTTAGAAAATCCCACAACATTTTTGGCCCCAAAGTTATAGGAACTGAAGATTGATCAGTTAAATGAACTACAGATCAAGGAGCACAATGTTTTGGAAGAAATTAATAATGAGGTAGTGCTGGAGTAGCCTATCTCTTCATCTGTAATTAAGGACATTCTGCAGGAAGAAGCCAAAGAAGTTACTGAGTTCACTGGAGAAAATACACTGAAAAAATGGCAACTTGTCATACAGCAGCACTATTCAAGCGACACTTGTTCAGCACATTTTGAAAACATCCTTAAAAGGATCATACAAACCTTCTCAGACATGTTTTTATTCGAATGCACTATGGATGAAAATGAAAAAAATAGTGAAGAAAAAGGTAACAGGAAACAGTAAAGAATAATGAAGTTTTGTTGTACATAAGTAGAATAGAATAATTAAGCTTTATAAAACTAGTTTATTTCTTTAAATTCTCTTTCATATATTTGTATTATGTTTTATAGTTTTTATTTATTTTTTATGCAAAACAGTGCATAAAAAATAAGAACTGTATAACACGTAATACGTTTTTATTTAAAAATAAACAATTAAAAACTGATGTTATTGTTTGGGAGCTAAAATGGATTAATGGTATCTAAAAATTTTTAATGGGAAAAAATTATTTTAGTATATGAGTAGATCAGCGTGCGAGCTTAGTTGCAGAGCAAATTAAGTTGTCCAGACCACTGTATTTAAAGTTTGAAGTGTAAATCTGTATAAGATCAAAGTAAGTTATTTAAAACAGATGTTATTAAAGAATCACTATACAATATTGCTTTGTTTATTAATACATTTTAGTATACCTCCAGGTATAATCTACTAATTATATTAATTATTGATTGACCCAAGTAATGAAAAGGTTTATTACATTGTAAGCTGTACTTCCTTACAGGTTCACATGCAATTATTTTTTGGTTTTTTGTATATATTAAAGTATTTTAATTTTAAACATTTCTTGCTTTACGATTGTTTTTTCAATAAAATGAATACAAGGTTGAATTTGAACAAAATATATCAGCATAAGGTTGAATTTTGCATAATCTGTAATTATTATATATTAATTATTAATCTGAAATTGTTTCAGTACCTGTTGTAATTTGAGTAGCAGCCAAAGCAGTGAAGCATCATGCTCCAGTCAAACTTCAGATCTCGAGCAACTAGATGCCATTTGCAACGCAATGCAAGCTTCAGTGGGTTTTGAAGATTTAACAAAAGAAGAAGAACATCTCATCTTCTAATGAACATATATAATATAAAGCAAAATAGAGGAACAAGTTTTTAAATATTTTCAGTAAAGTATGCACAGTTGTGATTGAGATTACCATTTAATAATGAATTTATTATTTATTTTCAGATTCTTCTGTAAAGAAAACTGATTTAGTTGACAAAGTTATTGTTTCCGTTCTGAAAACACAGGAGCACACCAACATTGATCATCTTATGCTGTTCATTTCGAAAACTGTAAAGTCTTTTCCTCCAGAAAAGCAAAGAAAGGCATGTCGAGGACTTGCCAATTTTATATTTGACATGATGGATGAAAATGAATAAACTCTAAATATGTCCTTTATTATTGTGTCATTAATCAAGTGTATCAATAAGTTTAATTTGACTAACAAGAAATTAAACATTTCTTTAAAAACTTGTTCACCACTTACATTTCACAAGCAAAACTAATTACTTAAAATTCTTATGAATATGTGATCTTAAATTCAATTAATACAGAGTTTATTTGAGAAAAATTAAGATTATTTATGTATATTCACGTTATATTAAGTACATAAATCTTATCAGTTATGAATGTAAAAACAAGGATATAATACTATGAGGAGCTTATATACTCACATTTGAGTTCACTTTTTGTAACTTAGACAATTAGTCTGATGTGAAATGCGCATAAGGGTGACAGCTTCCTTCATATCTGCAGATTAATTATATCATGTAGCTATATGTTTTTGATTTTATCGTATTTATTTCCTCTTATAGGCCATTCTAGAGTAAATTTTTAGTATGCACTCTTTGGTTGTCGCAGAATTTGGAATCTGGCAGCCATGATTCCAAATGCATTCTCAATGCTACTGCGTGCTCTGGATAGTCTTTAACTGAAAATAGACTTTTCTGTATCAAGTTCTCACCAGGATATGGATGCATTAAATTGCTTTTAAGTGGAAAAGTTTTATCTTCAATAAAAGTTTTTGGTAATAAATGTTGTGATCTACGAACTGAAGAACTTTTAGGTAAATTCAGCACTTCTTCATCAAGAGCCTTTACCAAAGGTGGAATTGATGAAAATTCCTCCATTACTCTGATGTCAACAATGAATTTATATTTTGTATCAGCTATGGCCATCAGAACTATGCTGAATGAACCTTTGTAATTATAATACAAAGATCCAGGTGGTAGAGCCTGTAAGGAATATATGCTATCATGGCTTAAAAAACAAAAGTTTGAAACAGATTATCCATTTTAATGAAATTAATGAGACTGCAAAGTTTTAACAATATATAAGTGAAAACTCTTGATAAAAAAAAAAGTAGAAGTGCTTTAAAAAAAAAAAAAAACCTAGGATTAATTTTACCATAAAATAAGCCTACCAAATAATGTTTATAGTGTTGCAAAGGTTATTTAAGAGACTACTGCAGATTAAAGTTAGAATTTTATCTTAATACTTACACACACACACATATATGTATAATAAAGAAACAAAAATTTTCCATAACCTACTCATGGGAGTAGTGTGGTAAAGTTACATTATTTATTTTACAGCAATTATATATACCTGAATAATGACACACTTTTCATAAATGAATCCAAGGCAGTGGAGGGAACTTCCACAGTGCTTCATATTCCTCGGCAATGCAAAGCCACTTTTCTTCATTTGGAACTTCCAAAACAGTTTGCTGCACTACATTGTTCAAAGCAGCACAAGTATCTCTTATTATAAAGGAGACTGGTGACTTTCACATTTGAAAAGTGAATGATAAACTTGTCATTAATTTTCCACTGGCAAGAAATCATAAAAAAGGTCATATACTACCATATTAACTTTACATTAATATATTTACAACTTGCAAAATAAATGATTTATTGATCGTGTGAAATTACTTTTTTCCCCTCTCATAAAGCAAAAGCTGAAGGTCATCTCATTAATAGCAGTAGCATTTTTCAACATCTTCCTCATAAATGGAGAATAATTATTAGTTAAAGCATGTCTACATGTGATGTTAGTGGACAATTAAGAAAAGTATACTCTTTTAGTATACTTTTCTAAAAGAGTATAATTTTGTGTAGTATTAAGAAAAGTATACTCTTTAATATACTTAGTAATCAAATTTGCTGAAACAACCTTGTATTTGGCGTACATTTACAAAAAAACACTCAGTCGATTTCGATGGCAGCTACAGGTCCCTCCTCAGGAGAACAAATATCTAGAAAGAGAAAGAAAGCTGAGTAACAGCTTTTTATACTCTCGGGTAGAACCACGTGCGAGGAGGCAACGCCATCTATTGGCAAAAATAATCATCAAGAATTATGTTAATAGAATTTTAAAAACGCTAGGAAGGACTGGATTAGACTTAAAATCGTTCACTAAACTTGCTAAATCTTTGTGAATATGAAAAGCCTCAAGAAAATCCAATTCACCAACGGAAGAAGCTTTTTGGATAATGTTTGCAGATCCAAAGTCAAAATTAGGATTAAATTTCCAACTATGATAAGCTATTGAAGGCTCATTAATTTCGCCCTTTCGGACATAAGATTCATGTTCCTTGATACGAAACTTTAACGCTCTTTTTGTTTGGCCAATATATCTCAAGCCACACTGACACGATATACTATAAACTCCCCAGGAATTAAAATCAGAAACAGAATCTTTTAGAGTCGAACCGTGAATTTTATTGATAGGGGAGAAACTGACCTGAAAATTGAATTTGTGGAGAATCCGTGCAACCTTATAACTAACAGAAGGATAAAATGGAAGCACGACAAAGTCATTAATATTATTTCTAACAGTGGAATGTCTTCTATGATGGGACTCGGAAAACTTTTTAACAGCTTTATCAATGATCACGGGAGAAAATCCTTGGTCAATAGCAACTGCTTTTAAATAATTAAGTTCATTGGTAAGCAAGGATTCTGTGGAACAAACTTTGAGCGCACGAAATACATAATAGTAAAAAGAAGCCATTTTATGCTTAACAGGGTGGCATGACTTAGCATGGGGTGGTAAACTGCAAAGGGTTTACGGTACACAGTAGTGTTAAAATCAATTTCATTGCAGATTATAAGAATATCAAGGAAAGGGAGGGAATTGTTGGATTCAATTTCAAGAGTGAATTGGATGGCTGGATCAATAGAATTTATAATGCATGAAATCTCGGATAAATCGTCTTTATTACCATCAAAAAGTGCGAAAGTGTCATCTACATAATGAATCCAGAGACGAAAAGATAGTTTATCAAATAATTTTACCTCGAAATATTGATCATCCTACTCCCTCCTTTATTGCTGGCCACAACTATTTCTATCCAACATGTAAACAATCAATGAAAGAGAAACATACTAATATATTATATAAAAACAGGCAAAACAACAGTCTTAGTTTGGAGTAAATTTTGAATGTTAAATGAAAAAGCATTAATGTTTGTCCATTTATCAGCTTAAATTTCACCAGAATTCCCATCAGTGAATAAGATTTCACTAGAAAGCAAAACCTTTTGACATTCTCGTAGGCATTTTTATGAATCAATAACACTTTTCCACTTGCTTGCTTCCAACTAACACGTCACAGCTTACTTCTCTGTATTGTTGTGTAACGTAAACTTACAAAAAACATAAGCTGCAGATTATGCCCATGATGATATGTGAATCAAGATATATATCTCAAGGATTATTTTGTCTTACAGCTACATCTGTGTGCAAGTGCCATCATTCTGTCATAAATATCTCTCACTAAAATTTCAATAACGAACTCGCAGGTAAGGCAGGACAAAGGAGAAGGTGGTCACCATTCATTAAGTGAGGATTGCAGAAATTGGGAGCATATTATAATATCAGTAAAATTCTCAAAGGAAGAAAGAATGTCCATAAAAGAAAAACTGCTTAATAATCTATATAACTTTATAGTCTAACTGGAATTGTCCGAATTCTTTTTAAATGTCCAACTTTTGTTTTAGTTTTTAAATGAATATGCTTTAAAAGTTCTTGAAGAAAATATGAATTCAAATGGAACAATATAAGTAAAATAATTTAGGTAATTGTTAAAAATGTATAAATTATTTAAAAGAAAATTTTGAAGTTTTTAATATTACTAAATCATAATTATAATTCCTAAATGAGATATAGTCTATAATTTCTACACAATCTAAAGCAACAGATTTTTATGAGTAAATAATGATAAATTTCAAGATTCTGTACTACCAAATTTAAATATTAACTGAGTTTTTAATTTTTAATAACTTGTGAATACTAAGCCATTTGTTTAAAAATTTTAGAACGACTATTACTTATACAGAAAGGAAGCTTAACAGAATGTGACATTTAAATTAATACAAAATTCAACTTTGGATTGATGCTGATTTTATGAAATACTTCTGTGCATTGTGATGATACCTTGTCTGTTTTCTTCAAAATGCATGATAATTTTTCGCTCAAATTTTATAAAAAATCTTAGTGATAATTTGTTGTTATCATCAAGATTTAATCTTGATGATAGTTTGCTATTAAAGAACACCTGCATGAGCATTAACAAATCTATTACTGTAGGAATGAATTATTCAAAATAAAAGCTGCCAGCTATTTTATAAAGAAATATATTTCTTCAATCAGTTGTATAAAATTTTAAACACAGACTCTTCATTAATTCCTTAACTGTCGAGTTATTTTGATGATTTGCTTACATAAATTGTCAATTTTTTTTATTTCAAAAATCAAATGTTTGCCGTGCAATCAAAAAAAATGCCACGCACTTTGAACATAAAGCTCTATCCTTTGAAACCTTCAGTAAAGTGCTGCCATCTATTGAACTGAAGCCAAAATAAACTTCTGATGATATATATTCGGATATAACAATAAGATGCACTCAAAAAAAATTACCCTGAGTAATATGCAGGCGTGACATTTTAGAACAGCAGTGCTATGCCCAAGATTATTTTGGGTATAACAGTTAAAAGGTTAATATATGACTAATTGAGGTAATTACATTTAAGAATATAAAAAAATATATATGAGGCAGAAAATATGTTTTAATAAAAATGAAAAAAAAATTTGGGTAAAACTACATATTACGGGCCAATTTGGCGCATTTTCGAAAAGTCGCCAAATCGGTTATTCTCGCGTGTTTTAGAAAATCACTAACTCGCCATGTTAGATGGTTACGAATTTGAATGAATCCTGTAAACATGCAAAAATATCTAAACAACCTGTAAATATGCAAAAGTATCTAAAACAGAAGTTCAAGGAAAACAACGATAAAGTATTTGAAATTATGTATTTTATGGCATCAATAGTATTAAAACTTTTCATAATATATACCTTTTTTAAGACAGTAGCAAAATGGAGTAAAACATTTTAGCACGAAATTTAAGAAATTGTAATAAGCAGTAAATGAGCAATAAATGATCGGAAAGCATTCATATTTAATCTAAAACTTAAAAAAAAAATGATAAAATTCAAAATTTCGATCTACTGAAACATGAGCAATAGTATAGTAAAAAAAAAGTGGTTAAACAATTTTAACTATGTAACTTGTAGTTTTACAATAAATTTTTATTTATAATAGTAGGAACTCGTCTTTGTTTTTATCCACACTAAACTGTAACAATACAATGGAGATGAAATTTAAAATGACACACTCATTCAACACCGACTCCGGCTCATTTCAACCATGTGCTTAACCACATATAATAGACACCCCCCCTCCATTCACACAAATCTGTCGCATCTTTCATTTCAAGTAATTTCATACTATTTTTACACTTAGGACATTTGTACATATTCGTAATCAAACCATAATTCATGCACCATTCTATCACACATCTTTTCCCCTTATCTTGCAACGGAATCAAATAAGTAAAATCCACACGTTCAACTCTTTCGATGTCAACCCCATTTTGCTCACACAATTTACTAGAAGCACAGTGAAATGACGAAAATTCAAAAAGCCCACTTAAATGCTATAAACTGTAACATTAAATCCTCACGATTTTCATGACGGCAAGAGGTTACCAGATTTGACATGATTTCGCTTCATTTGGCAATTGGCCCGTAATCTGCAGTCTAGCCAAAATTTTTATTACATGTCTTTTCCAAGTATATTTGGTAGCTCTATACATCATGCACATATTATAACAAAATATAATATTTTAATTAGATTAACTAAATAATTAATTTTAGGGAAGCACATGCATTATATAAAAATTTTATGAGCAGTGCTGTTGTTCACCATGGAAAACTCGCTCTCTGACGTTGAAATATACAATTAATAATTTTTAATTAACACTCAGAAAAATTCATAAATAAAATGAGTTAGATATATGAATACTTTACAGACAAATGATCCTTTTCTGGGATACTTTGATAATAACTCGTATTTACTTATTGTATAGATGGTACAGGGCTAACACTTCATCAAACTGAAGAGGCATCATGCGAATGTAATTTAAAAAACTTTTCAATGTCATTCAATTGCATCTCTTCAATTAAATGTTCTGCATCCCCTTGCTGCAGTTATCTCTCAAATATTGGTCAAACCCACTACCTTCAGTTTCTCCTTGTTTGTAATGCAAGAAGTAAAATTAAGTTTTGATTTAGCTGAATTAGGATCCATTTTAATTTAAAATACAGTGGTAGGAAGTCAAAATGACACAGTGCGGGAAGATTCAGACTCGAACGAAACTCAATGCGCTGGAAGAAAAAAACGGGAAGTGCATTTTCCCTAAGTTTCTGATACAGAGAGCCACCTAGCATGCATGTATGACATCTTTTGACACAGAAGTTTCCATGTTGGTATAACGTGACCATACATGAATTGTTTTTTTTTTTCTTTTGAATACTTTCAGCCCAACCGACCAGTGTCAACACAACTTAACTGTAATTACTCTGTATATGCAACTGTAACCATATTTGTCCTTCATGTGCCTTCCAGTAATTTCAAGAAGCAGAAAGTGCTAAAAATCACTTAATGGCCAGGAGAAAACTATATAAGACCAACGAGAGCATCAGGTCCTGAGTTGTAGTTGTTAGTTCAGCGTCAATTTGGAGTACTGAAATATCTCCGGGTTAACTTTGCTCTGTCAATGCACTTAACATTACACTGCGTTTAACTTTCTGAGTAATTTAAAGTGTTATTACTGATTGTGATACTGTGAATACCTGAATGAGTATTTCTATGGAAGGATCCAGAACTCAAGTATTTCCTTCGATGAAATAAATTGGAACAATTTTGTTATAGGGACCATAAAAAATTGCAGCAAATATGTATGGCCAAAAGTGCCTAATATAGCAAACAAATAAATTTAGATAATTCTGCATTTGTAAGTAACCATTGAAATGCTAGTTTAATTTTTTAATTCTTTTTTGGTAACGCTATGCATCTAACAATTTGGAAATTGCCCATTGACGAAAAGTCTGCAATAGAATTTTTTCAAAGAAAAAAAAAAATCGTTCATGATAGAAAATTATGCTCGAACAACCAAGAGATGAAATAATGCTTTAGCGGTAACTGGCTAACGAAACTGCAGTGCAGAAAAGAAACTTGTAATGAGAAGAAAGGATTAAGAAGTCAAAATTGGTTCAAAGAATTGAAAATCCCCCATCACTACAGTCGTTAGGTTTATCTATTTTTGATGTCAGGAGATGACATTTATTTAATTTTGTGAACTCCAGCTGAATATGAACCACAATTCAAATGTAGACTGGAACATTTACATGCATGAGGTGTGTGCCGCAACTTTAATTGCTCGGTCTAGGTTGAAAATCGATGGGTGTAGCAAAATTATTGAAACAGACGAAAGCCATTTCAATAGAGGAAAGAATATGTTGGACATGTTATTCCGCCATGATATGTTTTTGGTAATTTGTGCAGAGAATCAAATGTTTCTTAGTCACTGTTCCAGATCAATAAGTGAAAACCTTATTGAATATCATAAACAGAAATATCACAGAAAGAAGCATTATTTATACTGAGTGCTGGAAATCATATAAGTCAGATGAAAGGCGAGTTGTTGTCTTTGAACATTTTACTGTCAACCACAACTACAATTTTCTGGACTGTGAACTGATTGTCATACACAAATAACGGAGTGGCTTGGGGCAATGCGAAATGATGTAATAAATGCCATCAGGGCGCTACTCGACAGCATTTCGATTCTTATTTGTCCAAGTTTATGTACAGACTTTCACAAAAAAATGAAAGTTTCTCTTCAGTGTTAGAAGTTGTCAAAAATTTTGTCTTCCGTTTGATTTCACTTATGTTTAGCCTTTTTTTATTAATTAAAATAATAAGAAATGTATTAAATAAAATTAACCTTTCACCAAATTAATAATCTTAAGTAGTTCATTATTATTATGCTTTCTTTATAAATTATAATAGTAAAAAAAATGTGTTGTGGGAAATTAACCTTTCATCTAAGTTAAAAGGATAATCTGAGATAGTTATTTACTATTATGCTTCCTTTCTTGCATTAGGTTTACCATAATTATGTTCGGCATCAACAATAGTTTGGCGATTTTTTACAGTCCCTATAACGGAATTTTACCAATAAATTTTATCAGTCTGCCATTGGACATATGTGCATTCAATGTTACGAATCCATACGCACGCAACAGTACGAAAGCATGGCCACAAAAATCAAAGATAAATACTCAGGGAATACTGTTAGCTACCATTCCCTGCTAACATATGTTAAATATGTTTGCAGTAATTATAGCTATCATTGTAAATTTTCATTATAAGTTGTATAGCTATCACTAAGTTGCTACATAGCAATCACTAAAAGTTGTTGCATAACTATTATTCAAACTTTTTATGTAGCTATCAGTATAAATTGAAGCTTAATGTCCAAGAGGTTTCTTGTAGCCCGAAATTTTGTATAAGTTTTCTTAATTATCATTTCCATTCTCTATGCACTATTAGTTCAAAATAAATTTGCGGGTATGTGGGTAAACAATCTTAGGCATGTTTGAGCTGCTGTATTTTGGCCATGATACAGACTGATGTCAACCGGGTTGCATCTCAGAACATAATACATGCAACTTTCTCCTGCCACTCTGTCACAAATATAGGAATAGCTTGCATTAAAATCTGCCTAGTGTAGTTTATTGCTGTGTTTCAGCACATGTAATATAACAAACAATCTAAATAGATTTGTTTTGTTCCAGAAGATAAGTCATAATGATGTTAATTTTATTACTTTTGTTGTAATAGTATGGATTTTTGACAAGTATTGGTGACTATCAAGATTGCCAAGATTTCCTAAAGGGGAAATTTGCAAATATATGTAAGTACCTTTATTATATTTATTAAATTGACTTATTTTTAAATATTTTTCGTAGTTCTTAAAAATGAACAGCATAATTAATTTCTATATATTTTGAATTAAATATTAAAAAGTCTTAATTAAGTAATGAAGGGAAAAACAATTGTAAAAAATTCATTGCATTATTGATCCAGCTGATGAAAAAAAATTTAAAAGCTATGAATTTACTTTGGAATTTGAGTGTAATATGCATTAAGTTTTTGAGAGACCATGTATTCACACTCGATGAGTATATTGTCAGTAATTTTGAGTCTGCATAATTTTAATATTTTTATAAAATTGAAAGAAAATGACATTTGGTATGTCACTTTGTCAGTTTAACTGCCAGATACAAACTGTCTTGCTAAGTGTAAAAAATCGCAAATATTCTTAACCATCAGAAAGTCCTCTTCGCAGTTATATGCGCTCATAAGATCACATTGCCAACTTTATTTTTCTTTTGAATTATAAAAGGCATTTTATATATATATCAGTCTTAAAAACTGAGAGTTTTTAAAATAATATATATACTATTTACCTTTAATTTATTGTTTATAAGATATTTGTTTGTGGTAATTGTAATATATTTAATTTAAAGCTTTTCTGAATATTTATACCATTAGTTTCATTACACTCATATTCAGAATAAAGGATGATTGTAAAACTAACTATGCAAAACTGACTGGAATTCCATTGATTATAGTTATTTTTGATAAATATATACTACTGAATGTATGTGAAGCAGACAAATCATAAAATGTCACTCTCCTCAGTTTCACCTGCGTCACTAGTATCGATGCCTTCAAAATCTTCATCTTCGGTTGAAGAATCTAAATCATCTATATAACGTTTCAAAGAACTGGACGCCATTTTACAACAAAAAGATCCCGCACACTTTGAACCAAAGAACGTCTAACCTCTAACCTTTGAAATCTTCCATAGAGTGCTGCCATCTATTGAATTGAGCACACATTAACTTTTCCCGAGAAACAGTCGGGTTTGACAAAGAGATGAAGCCGAAATAAACGTCTCCCGATATATATTCGGGTATAACAATACGATGCACTCAAAAAAAAATTACCCTGAGTGATACTCGGGCGTGACATTTTCGAACACCAGTGCTGTGCCCGAGATTATCTCGGGCATGACAGTTAAAAGGTTAATCCTATCTTAAAGACATCATCAGGTAAAGGTCAGAAGCAACAAAGGAATGCTAAATTTGGCAGAAAGCTGATAAGTGTGATCCGAAGAATCTGGGAACAATTTTTGTGTATGCAAGCAATCATAATTCTGGTCAAGGCCTGAGAGTAACTGCAGCATCTGTTATTTGTGTTAGCTAATATTAAGTAAGCATTATTACTTTCCCTGTGAATTTAGACTCATAGTTAACATTAGGCAGGGGAGAAACCATGATAACTGTCATGTAGCCAGCCCTTTCTTTGGGATTCAAACTGTGAATGTTCATTTATTTGAATCACTCAGCCATTAGTGACCATTCTTCGAAATAAATGGTAATTAAATTGCAGAGTAATTATAAAAATGTATATTTCATATTTTGTTGCCTAGTTGAGGTTGTAAATCAGATACTATTCCAGTTGTTTATTTTTTGCATTAACCTCTCTTCAAAAGAATTTTGAAACACAGAGATGGGACAAATCACAAATTTTCTTTTGTTAGTTAAGAAAATTTGTGAGTTTTAAAACTTTTTTATAATAATGAGATGAAAATAATTACTTCCGGCCAAAAGTTCTTAATAAAATCAAAATTTGAGATCTCTGTTTAATGAAAAAGTTATAAGGTTACTTTCTCCCTCCTTTCTTCATGCCTTCATGGTATAACGGTAGCACACTTGGCACTATTCGAGAGGTCCAGGTTCGAGTTCCAGTGAGGGCATTGCTGTTTTTTTTTTATGTCCTTTGCTTTAAAAATACCTAGTGACACCTGAACTAAAAAAATGTGCTGGATGATGATTCTTTACAAAGATTTGGCGATTGAGACCCCTAATCCCCAGTCACCCTTTAAAAGTGGGAGTATGTAAGGTATTTTCTCCCTTCTTTCTGCGTGCCTTCATGGTGTAATGTTAGCACACTCAGCACATATTTCGAGAGGTCCAGGTTCAAGTCTCAGCAAGGGCATTGCTCGTTTTTCATGTCTCCTGCTTCAAAATAATCTAATGACTCTACAACCTAATTAAAAAATATTTTTGATACTTATATGTTTATTAAATGGATGTAAAGGAAATTTAAATGAAATATATCATTGTTGAATTTCAAGATTTATTTTCTCGACATATTTGGAAAAAGTATTTGAGTAGCAATTCAAATTTTAAAACATTTGTGTAATAATATGATGAAAAAAATTACTTATTGCCAAAAGATTTTAATAAAATCAAAATCTGAGATCTTTATTTAATGAAAAACTAATTAAAGAATATTTTTTATACTTCTATATTTATTAAATGTATATAAAGGAAATTTAGTAAATGAAATATATAATTAAAATTCTTGAATCTCAAGATTTATTTTCTCAACATAATTTCAAAAAAAGTATTTGGGTAGCAATTCAAACTTTTTATAGTTCTCCAATTTATTGTGAAATTAATTAGGTGTTGGGGAAGGATTGCTCTTAGACTTAATGTAGGTAAATGCTAAAAGGAGAAAATTAAATGATCTCCCTCCAAATTAAAGAAAATAAATATCTATTTTTAGAGTTCACAAAAACAGATTAACAATGTGGTACTCAGAGTTGCTAAGAATTTGATACTAATGGCCCCGATACCACAGAAATTGTAGCAGTTGCTTTATTTTTTTAATGAATATTTATATTAAAATTTTAGTAAAACTAATCATTCGAAAGTCTTGGGCTTAAAAAAACGTTTAAGAGTTTTTTGGGGAAGGATTTAAAAAATTCAAATGACAAGAGAACCCCGCCCCTAATCATTGTTTAAATTAATGGATGTTTTTAACAGTGTTGCTTTTCCAAATTTTTA
This sequence comes from Stegodyphus mimosarum, assembly GCA_000611955.2. Lineage (NCBI taxonomy): Eukaryota > Metazoa > Arthropoda > Arachnida > Araneae > Eresidae > Stegodyphus > Stegodyphus mimosarum. The sequence goes on along the minus strand of KK121667.1, from coordinate 36,984 downwards.
GGCATCTGTAAGTTTTAGGGCTGGTTGATGAGGGGGGATCTTCACAATATTTTTAATGTTCTCAACCTTTCTTTTTTTCCCCATGCGTCTCACCATTGCTAGATATCATTCCCCCTTTAAAAAACAACTTGAAAAATATATATTTATTTGTTTAAATTTAGATTCTTTTTTAATGTGTTTTGCAATTTAAACAAGAAAAAATGTAGAAAAATATTGCTGAATATCCAAACTTGAATAAAAGTAATTTTTTATATTCATAAAATAAAACTAGATGCTTAACTGGTAAATAAAAGGCTGATCTCATTCCTTCCCTAGAAACTGTGAAATTCTCCCTGGTTGAGAAATCCTGTCCTAGTGTCAAAAGTTTTCTTGCAGTATTTGAGATATATTTGTTCGATGGTATGAAAAATTTCATTATGCATGTCCACAAGTTTTTACTTTTATGTGTGTAGATTTCATGAATAAAACTACCATTTGTTAGTTCAAGCTACATTAAAGGGCTAAAGACCCGCAGTTTGTTTTGGCCATATCTGAATTAGACAATTGGCTTAGAACTTTTCAGTAGCTACTTGTACTGCAGTAATCCTTAAACAGTCTTAAATAGGGAAGAAACCTTTGTTCATATATTTCTGTATAGTTCAGAAATTCTATCCTGTGTATGAAGCTCAGTGCAACAGTTTCTTATGATTCTTTTCCACAAACAAATAAATTTCAACTGTAGAAACAAGGGTTTTTTCATGATGTGAGATGGAAGTTTTGTATGAGTTACTCCATACAAAAGTATGTTCAGAATTATTGTTTAAATTGAACATGGATATTGTCAGTGAGAAATGTACAGTAATCATGCCCACTGACATCATGCCCAATGACATCATCATCATTATAAACATTCTTTTCTGTTAGGACATAATACAGTGTCTTCCCTTACTAAAATTCATTTTTTTGAAAATTTCAGTAAGCAGTGCTCTGCTTATTCAAAACCAGTGTCTGCCAAGAGAATTCAAGCTAACAATCTTGGTTAACATCTTCTTTATGCTTGCAGTGATAATCTTCTTAGTATTCAGGTAGTGCAGTTTGCCTCAGAGGACCTAGACCTCTGAGATGACAGATATTTGGTACGTTTAAAAAGAGGTTCCATATTTTGCAGTCATGTTTTGAAAGCTATTTAACTTCGTGAATATGTCCAATTGTGTTTGACATGGCTGGAGTCTACTAACCGCTCACTATTTTAGAATCTCAATTAAATATCTTTCAGACATAATACACAACATCTGACCACTTTCAGACTTAAACTATAATTCAACAAAGATACATCAGAACAGGTACACCATCAGAACTAATTTTCTTTTATGATTCATTTGCATTCACCATATGTTCATATTCCGTATACAAATGCAGTTGAACCCCATTTTAATGAACTTTAAAGGACCAAAAATTTGGTTCACTATTTGGTATCACTGATTTTTTTTAAAAGAATCTCTCAAAGTAGTGCAGAAATTTACTTATGAATTATGTAAAAAGAGTGATTAGCATTATCACATTGCCCAGAAGAAGTTAATAATAACTCTAATTTAAAAAAAAATCATGTTACCATTAATATTATATGTAATTAACTAAATTTCATTTTAGTCATTTTTCTAATTAACTATATAATATTAATAAATTTAGACGGTACATACAAACCAATAAAGATTTTTAAAAAATATGTTTCTTAAAAGACAAATCATTTGTTTAGCTCATAAGAATTTGTTCACTACTTTTCCTGCATAATGAAATTTCCATCATAGCATCAACCTTGAACATAGCACATTATTTGACAAATGAAATGAAAAAATGTAAATGGAATCAAAGAACCAATTCAAATTCTTTGATTAGTGTATGATACAGTAGAAATCCTAAGGCACGTGTATTGTGTGTTCTGGTTTTCCAAGAGCTGAATGCTGCACCTGCCTGTGTAACTTTTGTTTAGAATGCAAAGAAAGTTTGTGATGAAAATAAACGAACAGTAACACAAAAGTATTTTCATTGTTCTAATAGTTTAAACACACATAAATTTAAAGACTAGCAATTTTTTAAACAAAAATTGCAGAATTGTGGAAAAAACTTCACTACACGAACACGCACACAATTTTAGTTGACTGTACTTACAAAGTTTGTTATATCTGTTTCTTTTTAATACATTTGGAAATTTTACTCATATAAAATAACGTTAAGGATATAGAAAATTGGATTGGACCAAATATTTGTTTGTTATGCCTGTGAGTACCTTACAAATAGATTTTACTGTAGTGGGGTTTGACTGTATCTCCACAATAGTAGTTTTTTGTATTTAGTAACATATTTGTATCATAAATAATTATACTTTGTAGAATTTTAATTAGTCTTTGAACAGCTAGCATCACTTTTTCAGTTATTCCTTAGTATTTAATGTCTTTATTTAATTTATCTAATGCCTTACATATTTAAATGCGGAACAATCACATGCCATGTTCTAGCAGTAAATTTTCTCATCTCTTCAGATTTTTATAAGAATTGAGAAAAATGCCGGAAATTAAACATTATTAATAAATTATATAACAAATATTAGGTACTTAAGTAAGATTTACTACAAGCTTTTGGGATGGTATTATGAATTATGGAGATTGAATTGAATAATTAAAAAGAAGTTTTTTTTTACGTTAATTAATTAATTACCTCACTAGTATGGTGGTTCAGATTCAAATTAAAATAATCAAATATCTAAACAGTTAAATCAATAACTGATCAAAAGAAACATAACTGTTCCTATTCATATGAAATCTAAATTCAAACTAATGAAGAAAGGGAGTATGTTGAGGGAAAGTAAAAAAGCACATCACACAAGCATCATCCATCGAAAACAAATAGATCATTATCGAATTTATTCTCCCCACATGAATTCTGTCAAGATTTCACATCAATCTAACAATTATTAAAATTACATTAAATATTAAACCAGTTAAATAATTTATTTCAATCAAGTAATAACAATTATAGGTTAAAAAATGTAGTACTTTTTTGTCGGTCACATTAAGCTAACCATATCATGCCCACCAATACACACTTTTTACAAGGTAGGGGGGCATAACTTGAATATAATCCATTCCTGTACTGTACTGTAGGAGGGGCAGACCCTAAAAGTTTTCTTTTCTTTTCTTTTTCTTTTTTTTTTTTTAATGTGCAAGAAAAATATAGTAATAACATTTAATTTATATCTTTGTTCATAAAAACAAAGGTGTCTTCTCGAGAATTAATTCGATTGCATCAAACAAAAGCATAGATGTTGCCAGTGTGTTATTAGGTTACATTTATCCCTAACTGCTGTTAAATTGCTCTGTTTAGCAACAGTTTCACAATCAATGGGATAACACATAAGTACCCAATAAAGTAAGGTATATTATATATATTCAAATTATAATTATTACGCTATTATTCTAAATTCTGTAAGAATAAATGTTAGTGTTAAATATATTTTTGAACACTAATTGAAGAAATTTAAATTATTCATAATCGAACAAAATAAGAATAGTAAAAAAAAAGAATAATAATAATAAAGTGTGAAACAAGTATGTATAAAACCTACAGCTTTTTAATGAAAAATGATTTTTTTTAAAAAGTTTCGATGGATAAAACAATTGAACTAGTCTTTTATTATTGTTCCTTCGGTAGTTTTTAGTTCACAAGAATGAGCTTCGCCATAGTGACCAGGATAAGCTTCACTGCTACATTCCCTTACAAGTTTACACTTATTATTACCTTCTATCAAAACAAGATTGTGAACTTTTAGATCATCATAAGTGTTAGGATTCTTTAAATGGTGAATTCTGAAATTCCATAAAATATTTTTTTCACCTAGTCTACAACTGTTCGACAACTATCTGGCATCTAATAAACCTTCATTTTGGTCAGAAAAGTTTGGTGAAATCATTTTTAATAACACAGTGAAAACTGATAGTTAGTGTAGAATTTTTTGCCCAATTTTCAAGAAATTGATTGGCGTCGGTGGTAGAGGTGTCTTGTGATCTTTGTATATGTAGGTCAATGGATAAGAATTCAGCAGTTCTTCAGACGGCAGTGAAGCTTTACCAAGAATTTTTCTTAACCATTCTTTAAACCTCCTCCAATGCCTTTAGTAGCAGTGAGTCCTCTGAATGTCATTAAGAAGGAATTTGTAGAGAGATTTGGCACAAGCTGTGGATGTTTGACCCTAGTGGTAGTGCATTTAAACAATATGGTATGTTTTTTGACTTTCTTTGATGTGCTTTACATAATTTGAACCAGCGGATTCGATGCTGCAAGTGTAAAATGGCAGGGTCTCATTGATTCTATCTTCTAGCAGCTGCAAAGTGGTCTGTCCGGGAGGTTTTGCTGAATATTTTTTACAGATGAGGTACTTGTTTATTATTTTCTTAACAGTTTGACACTCCTTTGGGATCCAAAAATGACAACAAATTTCAGACAGAGTCATTACTATTCTCCCATACATCATTCTGACATTTATACTTTCTACTATTAAATTAAAAAGAGTTTATTACGAAAAACAATTTGATACTTTTCATCGTGTGACAAGCTGAAATGTTCTAATCTTCCACCTGCTATCAATAACATGCTCTGATCAAGAAAAAGGTTAAAGATAAGCTTACCAGATTTCTGAAATGTTCAACCAGGACACCAAAATGCCTCCCAGCACTGTAGGTATTTAACGGTACACACCCTTGGCGGGTTTTTAGAGGGTAGTTTATTCTCAATGCTATAAATAAATGGTTACTGAATAAGAACCTAAACCAGCGGTAATAATAAATGACACAAGAATACAAATTTAAACATTTTATTTCTTACATGTTAATATTTATAAGTAAGAAGAAACACTTTGAATGAGGAATAAAAATGTGAACAATATTTACATGTACATTGACTAGGGCTTTTTTAAGAAAGTCTTTTTTGGTTTTAATCTTATTGTAAAAATCTTCACAAGCTAATCCAATATTAATTTAATATTATTAATTTTACATGTCATCAAACCTTTAACCATAGATTCCTTCACCAACCCCGATCATCAGTCTATGCATTGGTCATAAAAAAAAAAAAATCTCTCAACTGGTGCTGATGTCCCACATAAGCAGAAGGCATACTCAACAATCTTGATCATATTGGGGGCTGCTGTGTGATTCTCCTTGAACCTTGACCAAACAGCCTGAGCCATTTTTCTTCACTTGAAATAATCACATCTCTGGTAGTCTCCTCTTGCTTCTACTGTTCCCAATTTGACTGCAAATACTCCTTAGTAAGCACAACTTTGTCAAACAGCTGATTATTGTTTATTTTCATATCGGGTACATCAAGAAGACTGCTATTAATAATTTCAGCAGAGTTTGACATTTTTCCAACCAACAACATTTGTTTTGATCAGATTGACCCATAAAAACTGTTCCGTGTTTCCAAAACTGTTCTCCCAGAGGTCCAAGTATGCAATGCATCTTTCATAAAAGCCATTAAATTTTTCTTTCACGCTGTTATAGACTTGCTCCTGTAGATGTTCTTTGTACCCATAGGGATAAAGTTTGAAGCCTTTCTTTCAGTCAGGTTTCTTTTGAGAGCTTTATGAGCTTCAGCAACCTCAAAAGCTGTAGTATTATCTTTTTCCATTTGCCAGGGTGGCCTTACTAAACAGTGGAAGCTGTCCGTGGACACAAGTAGAGTCCGCCCGTTAAAAATCAGTAAACAAGTTTTTATTGTTGATTGCGCACATTTCTTGGTCAAAAAAAAAAAAAAAGCTTTCAGACCTTCAAAAATCTGTAAAATACTTTCCAGCACAGGCGTTATTGATAGAAACTGGGTGTTCCTGTGTTGAATGATTTCACAGTTCTGTGTCTCAGCATATTCACAAAATTCTTTTAGTTTAGTTACATGGACTTTGTATATGTGGAGGTATATATAAATCTTCTCCAGTAAGTTCTCAATATTGATTGGGAGACTATCTACTGCAGTTTGCACATATTTGTGCTTTGACAGCAACTATTTGTTGCTTATAAGCCATTGGATCAGCAGAAAAAAAAAAAATATTCATACTTGACGGGCGAGGTATTCTGTACCCAAAGTTTTAGAAGCTGCTTATCCAATGGGTGTGGATGCAAGTACTGATTCTGAAAGAGAAACTGAGCAAAGGCCAAGTGAAAATTCTTAAAGTTAAACATTAACATTGGGCACCGTTGTGTGGAGTGATATTGGATGGGATCATAAAAGAGTTCTTTACACTGTAGCAATAATTTATTTACAGATTTAAGTTATACACGGATATTCCATATAATTTTAAGAAAAGGCCCTATAGGACCCATCTACTGGGGGAGGGGGGGTCATGTTGGATGAGGTCATAAAAGAGTCCTTTATAGTGTAGCAATAATTTATTAAAAGGTTTAAGTTACACACGGACATCACATATAATTTTAAGAATATTACAAAGCAAGAGTCTGATACAATCTAACAGGTTCATCGCTTGGCCTTTACTGAATTCTTACTCTGGTTACTCACCAGAAGGCACCCTCACTGCTAGAGTGAGTCTCCTATAGTTTATTTAACAGCAGAGTTTATATTAAAGGATTGGTTACAAAACTAATTTTTAGGCAACTTGCCTTTGTTGGATTTAGAACTCGGAACCTTTGGTTTTCAAATCTTACGTCTTATCCACTGAGCCACGATGTAATCAACGAAAGGAACAATATTTGCTACAATATGTGTGGAAAGTGATGCTGTATTTATGTATAGAAAGTAATGCTGAATTTCAGTAGAACAGTATAGTAATAGTACTTTCTGCTATTTTCATTGATTTTATGAATCCAGTTCACCAGCTTATAACTTGTTAGCAAAATTTACCCAAAAGAAACTTAGTGTTCAGTATAAAATATGCTACAATTATATCATAATGATTAACTTTTTAAAATTATTAAATGTGATTAGTAATTTTTTTATGTAACTGATTTCAGATTTGAGAAAATATTGCATTTTTAATCAGGATGCTTTTCTGAATGAAATTCATTAAATGTTTTAATGAAATATGTTAAATTCAATAAAAAATATTTTTATTAACACCACTTTTATTTTCACGTTTTAGAAAAAATTACTATTTTTATGTATGTTTTAGTAAAATGACAGCTATACTATCTACCAGTAAGTATTTGGATACCCATGCAAATCCACCATTAAATATCATCTAGGAAACAACATTGGCATTAGTCTCATGCAAGATGCCATGAAAAACAGAGTTATCTGATATCAAGAAAGATCTAATTGGCAGTTATCACAGAAATGGCCAATCCTTGACATTCACATCTAGTGAGCTGAATTACCCAAAATTAACAATGCCGTGTGTGATTCAGAAGTGGAAGGTGAGCAGGGATTATTGTAATGTGCCCTAAGTTGGCAGACTCACAAAACTGGGAAACAGAGACCAATGGGTGCTGTTCTGAGAAATTCAGAAGAATAGCACCCAATTCAGGGCACACGTACTCTAGGAGTTTCAACAGACATCCAGGAGTGTTGTTTCTATGAACATTGTCCATAAGGAAGCACATCTGCTTGGCTTTCATGATTGTGCTGCCGCTCATAAGCATTTGATCACAAAGTTCAACTGCACTGCTCGGTAGCTGGGATGCAAAATAACAGTGGACCACAAGTTAGTAAAAATGGGTTCTTTGGAGCGATGAATCAATGTTCATCTTTTCTGTTCAGATGGCAGGGTCTAGGTCTGGCTGTTCCTGGAGAATGCCTTCTACCAGAATGCATTGTGCTTGCAGTAAAGTTTTGCAGAGAGAGAAATTATGGTATGGGGGTGTTTCTCCTGGTATGGACTGGGACCCTTGGTCCAAATTCATGGTAAGCTCAGCACCGATGCCTGCTGTATACTATTTGGGATGGCAATAGGCTTCTTATGTTGTGGCAGTTTTATGGGTTGGACCCATATTACTTTCTGGATGACAATGCCAGCTGTCATGTTACAAGGTCCTCTATGGATTGGTATGGTGACAGTGTGATTAACTGAATGGACTGGCCTGCCCAGAGCTCAGATCTGAACCCTTTTGAGAACCTCTGGGACTAGTTGGATTCCCAAATTAAGGGTTGCAACAACCATCCAACACCAGTGAAGGAACTTACATGTCTTCTCTAAGCTGAGTGGAAGAAAGTACTAGTACCGCCATACAAGGACTTGTGGAGAGCAATCCCTGGTGGGTTGAGGCTGTAATTGCCGCTTATGGAGGCTATATCAACTGTTGAATATGATATTTTCCCTCCTTTTCTATGTATTCCCCACAGATGTCCAAATACTTACTGATAAGGTATATTTTATCAGCTTGATTGTTTCTCTGTACAAAATATGTAGTAATTTATATGGAATCAACCATTATGTATTTTTTTCAATTTTCATCTGATTTTGGCTAAATTATTTTCATTAATGCATTAAAAATACTTTCTTTTTAGACCGATGTACTGTCAAAAAGACGAAGAAAAAAGTTCTACTTAAAGATTATGAGCATATTCGTAAGTTAGCTGTATCAAAATTGGAATTTCTGAAACTGTGCTTGAAAATTTGTGTATCTTAAATTAATGTTAATATAATAGAAAAGCTTTTGAGATTTTGTGTAAAATCATCATCAGACTTAAGTTTGTGTGTGTGTGAGTGCGCGCGCACGCGCTTGTTTGTTTATTTGCTTTTTTTCCCCCCATATTAGTATATTTCTCTTAAAGATCAGTTGTATGCATTAGTGTATAATTACATGATTGTTGCATGGAAAATAAAAGTTCTTTGTGTTAACTTTTTGCATTGAAAGGCGACTTTAGACCAATGGTCTCAAGCTGAGGCCATGAAGCAGTTTTATTTGCATGGCTGTGAATACATTTCCTGAAAATTAATAAATATTACTACAACAAGAATTTGAAAAAGAAGACTTAAGATTTTACATTATTTTCATTATCAAAAACGAATGTAATGGCACAAAAAATCCACAAATAGGACTAATTAATTTACGCTGTGATATAAATTTTATTCAGAAGTTGAAATAAAAAATTGATTAACTTTTATTCCTATTTGTCAAAAGATAAATATCCATAGTTATGAATTTTTTTCAGTAAAGAATAATAATTTTTTGGGGGAGTACATTTACATGTAAGCAGTTCCTCTCTTCTCCATAGTTGAAAATTAATAATAAATGAACCAAACTGCCGATGAGTATCTACAATTCGTGATGTAGTAATTTTTTTCCAAGGTTACAAACTTTATCAAAATCAAAATACTATGAAGTCTCATAGATAAGTTGTAGTAAGAAATAAGAAGTTTATAATTTAAAATTAGCAAAGCAACAACCTTGTGCTTGGCATAAATTTAGTCAAGAACTTATTCAATTTCAAGGGGAAACAGTTACAAGCTCCTCTTCATCAGGAGCCAAAAAGATTACAGGATTTTGAATTTTATAATTATTTATGTATAAAATGCTTTTTTTTTCATATTTTGTGTGCAACACAAAAAATGTAATAAATAGGTTGCTATTATTTATTCTCAATTTTTTTCTTGTGAAGTTTTCATAAATCGTTCATTTTTAAATTGCTACTCCAATATAAGTGGCTTCTAAAGTGGCTATTTCAATATATTAGAATTATCTAAAATATCAGTCTGAGAATTTAATACTTTGTCATCATTGCATTTGAATTACAAAGTGTACTCAACACGAATTTCTTGTAATACCAACCTTTAGATTTCAGACCAAAGATAAGTGTAAATGGAAATTTTTTCTCTGCATCATTATTATTACTGTTTGTGTTAAGTTTTTCTAGATAACCCAGTTTAATGATGTGGTCCTGGCCAATTTGCCATTTTGTCCTGGCTATTTGGTGAAATTTTAGAAGTTCCAAACATACAATTTAAAAATATTTGAACTTTAAAATAAAATGTAAAAATTGTTGCATTGTAATTAACAAAAGGGGAGGAAGAAGAATTAAATACATTTACACAAAAAAATCATTATTGAAATTTTAGAGTTGTGTGCATTAGTGTATATAATAAGTATAATAATTAATATATAATAAGTAAAAATAATGTAGCCTCAGGGAAAAGGGTGATTTGGCAATTAAAATACCCATCGGTTACACTCACTATTGCCAATTTAAATATTTTATATCTAGATCTTAGTACTTTTAGTGTTGCCTAGATGTTTTCCTTCCAAATAATAGCATGTGGCCTAATGAATTTAAATGTTCTATTTTTTGCACAGAATTTATATAGTGTGTAGCCTATGTGATCCAGATATTTTTATTTCATTTTTGGATATTTTATTTCAATTATAGTGGACAACGTTGGAATTAATTTTGGTGGCATCATTGTTGATATAGTTGAATTCAAATTGTAAGTCACTGTATGTGATTATGTTGTACTGCACGTTAAATTAACCCTTTGAACACTATGGCCAGCTTTATCCGATCATTAGATTTTTTGTCACTTGTTATATATTAGCTTATAATTTGAGATATTTTGCTTTCTTACTTTCATTAATAATATAAATGGCATCATGATGAATGTAAGTTTATGAAAATAGAGACTAAAACAGGTAAGTATGCATTTAGCTAATAAAGGCTCTTTAAATACAGGTCTTCGTGACAGATCCAAAAACCTGGGCCTCTCAGAGGGTTAATATAATCTCCAAAATGCCAAAAAGAAAGCGTGTTTAGTGATGAATTAAATGAAGACTATCCATTTCTGAAAAAGGTTTATGATCGTACTGACAAAGTGAGGTTTATGATCGTACTGACAAAGTGAAATGTGAGCTGACCTTTTCAGAATTTTTAGTAGCTGATGATGAACATTTGAACATTACAATTTTTTTATGGTGTGAATAGATTCTTCTTACAGGAAAAAAATTAAAATGGTACTAACTGTTGTATGATATTTTGCAGTTGTGTGGCATATTCAGGTTATATATATATATAACCTGAAATTTTCCCATATATACGTACATGTGTGTGTGCATGTGTGCGTGTATGTGTGTAATATAAGTATTAAATAATAAATGCAATGTGTAAAACTTTTTAAAAACTCTACAAAAGCTACAAGGTATATAAACAATCTGGAACATGAATTATTAGTTTATGTTAATATAATTAAAAGATTAATAATTAATATTTGCATCAATGAATTACAGTGGAAAAATAATTACAAAAAATATAATTTCAGGGAAAGGTTGCTCACTACATAGAAGTTGGGGTGAACAATACCATTAGAAGTTGGCAAATTCAAAGGGGCAGAGATAGGATTGTAGTTGGGTTGCTGTAGCTAGTATTAATCATACCATGTATAAATGATGAATAGACATATGTTAAATGAATAAAGGAAAAATTTATGTAAAAGTTGAGGAAAAATGAAAATAACTGTTTGGAAGAGAGACATTTTTCATGCTTATTAACATGTATGTTTTCATGCTTATTAAGTGACTCTGAAAAGAAGATGTGTTATTTTAATTAAAGAATATAAGCATGTAATGCATATTGTACAGTGAACTGAAATCTATATTCTATGTAAGGATTCAGAGGTATCTGCATAGTTCCTTCTGTTAGGTTTAAGAACTAACTCTTATGAATTTCATGGGAATTTTATTTATTTTAACATTTGAACGAGAATAAATACTTATTGCTGCTGTTGTTCTCTCTGCTTTAATTCATTCATAAATATATGTGTGGGAAAAAATTGATTTTTAAAAATTAATGAAGATTGGAATGATTGAAATAACATGTAAGGACTTGATTGTAGTCAACGATGCTAAAGCTAAGTAAACTTTCAGACTGATGAAAAATCTCAGATAATTAAATGTTTTTATTTCTATGCAAGCGCAGAGCAGTGGTTCTTAGTCTTTCTTATTCTATGCCACCTCTTATGATATGTCAGAAAATCATTTTCTCAGTGCAAGGTGCTTGGTGCATTTGGCATAAAACTTAAATCTGACATTTTTTATGATTATTATTTTTGTAATCAATAAAGATACACATCAGTTTAAAGGTTATTTCATTTAATAAATACAGGGTTCCTCAGAAAAATTTATGCATGCTTAAATAGATGGTGTCTGCATATCAGTTTTGAAGCTTAATTGAATTATCTTTACATCATCTAGTATGTTGTTTGCTTAACACATATTGGTGCTCTCATTACTGTAACATGTGATAAATGCATATTACATATAATAGTAAATCAAAATGACCTTGGGGACCATTAAAAGACGGCATGCAGTTTAGAAAATTGGTTTTGCTAGAGGTTCTTCATCAAGAAATTAATAAGTACAGCAATCACTCGGACTCATTGACCAACATTGTTGAAACAACCGCTCGTTATCGGATATGTATTTAACTGCTGATGGCCATCACTCTGAGCACTGTTAAATAATTGAGCTGATACAAGTGTAGGAAGATTTTTCTAAACTTAGTGTATGATATACAATAAAAATACGATTATTGGAATTTTGATTAAGTGAGGTTCCATGTTATCTGATCTCAATGCAATAAATAAAAAAATGTGTAATTTCTCTAGAATCCGGGTTTAGCAATAATTAGAAATGTAAAGAAAAGAACCTCATCATTATCACATTTGAACTTGGTGGCCTCGATTCTTCCATGCTTTGAATGAAAATTCGGTTGGTTTTTAGTTTCAGCATGGAGTGAGAATATGTATCTGGATGTGCAATACAGAGCAGTATAAGGAACTTTGATATCCCTCTCTCTGTCTTTTTTTTTTAAATACTTTCCAAGGACTGCTTGTTGAGCAATGACCGGTAGAAGAATATGCATGGTTTTATCATCAGAAGAAAAGCCTGCTGCTGTTAACTGGCTAGCTCATGGTGAAATGATAAAAAAGGTGGCTGTTCAGGCATTGACGAAGTGACAGGTGGCTGCTGGAGAAAGAAAAGAGAAAATTGAAAAAAGGGGTGAGTCAGCATGCGCTCGTGACTGAAGATGATAATGCCGCAAAGAAATAAAAAAACAATGAAAGAAAGTGATTATGAACAGACATCAGAAGCAAGCTTTTATAGTTTCAGCAGATGAGAAAAAAAATCTGGTTCAATATTACAAGCTAAGGCTTTGGACATTTTTCAGCATTACAAAGATGTGAAGTGGATTTCACTACCAAATTGTATAATATCATTTAGAAGAACAAAATGGGCTCAAAGCAAATTTATAGCTGTGATGAAACAGATATGAATTTTAAGGTGTTGCTGAGAAAGGTGCAGACATCAAAGCAAGAACAATCAGCTCCTGACTACAAATGAAGTGAATAAATGGAGAAATTTTGGCATGTACAAACAAATTTGGTGATAGCAAGCATAAGTTTTTACTGATAGCGAAGAAGGGGGGAAAAAACAAGGGCATTTAAAATTGTGAATATTTAAAATCTTTCTACACAAATCAAAGTACACAAATCAAAACAGTGCTTGGATAGATTCAACAATATTCAAGTCTTGGTTACACAAAGAATTTGTGCCAAGTGTTAAACAATTTTCAGATGAAAATAATTTTCCCTGTTTGGCAGTTAGTTTTGGACAATTCTACCAGTATTCCTAATGAGCATCGGTTAGTTAGTAGAGAGATCTAGGCAATTGTTTTACCCCCTTGATTAAGCCTTTGGACCAATGTTTTTTAGAAAATCTAAAATGAAACTACTGACACAGGCTCTTGAAACATTTATTAGAAGATCTAGAAAATAACAAAACAGTTGTTGAAAGTATAGAACAGGTTAATCTAAAATATCTCATTTACTGGCTGTGAGAATCGTGAAACACTCTACCATTCTGAAGATTTGAAAAAATGTTTCACTGAATGATAAAGATACAAGAATAATACAAACTTAAGAAGTAGGTTATGAAGAGTTAGTGACTATATTAAAACAACTACAAGTTTACAGAGGTTGTAACAAATGAAAAGGGGAATGATTGGATTCAAGGTGATGAGCAATTTGAACTGTCTGAAGAGGTCAGTGTGTACTTAGTCACACACAATGAATGTTGTGATGACAAAGCCGTGGGAATTAATACAAACCAAGATCAGCCACATAGATAGCTTGAATGCATTCAAGAAATCTGTCTACTGAATAGCAAGCCAGCACCTCACCAGTGGACATAATGATTTTGCAACATCTTTGTAAAACGATGGCAAGAAAACGAGGCAGCACAATGAAACAGAAAGCTGTTATTGATTGTTTAAAATTGTGTGATATGTTATGCAATTTGTACAGCACCTTATTTGTATTAAAGGTAAGTTTTCAAGTTTATAATGTATATCATACTACTTAGAGTTGCACATATATTTGTACATTTGAGCATATGTATGTAAGTTAGTTCTCAGTATTGTTCTGCTATCGGCACCAAAGTCATTGCCAAATGATATGACTCACTCATCAAAAGATGATATGAAGTTGATAATTTCTACTTTTACAAAGTCATTACAATGTTTACTTTTTTAAATGCCTTTTCAAAATTGGCAAAAAGAATACAAATTCTAAAAATGTAATGGTTACTTATGTTTTTATTGTTATTGTATTTATCGTAGATATAAATGGGACTTGTCTAATCATGAAACATCTTCCATACATTCATTCAGGAGAGAGAAATTATTCACTGTGAAAGAAAGTGTATGAAAAAGCATAAAATTAAGCTTTATTTCAATTCGAAGGAAGAGGCAAAATGTAGATGTGGAGATATGATGTGCAGAGGGGGGGGGGAGATCATGTTCTCAAAACTGATTTGAAAGATCTAGGATCACTTCCTTAATGGCAATTTGTTTCATTTATGCATAGTGTTTAGAAATAACTTCCCTTGAATTCTGTCACTATCAGCTTGATATGAGTCATTGCACTACTGCATAGCTAAAGAAGATAACATTCACAGACAAAAATGGCTAAGTTCAATATAATTTAATTTCTGGGTAAAGTAGTTCTACAGATACTGTATTGATTCACACATCATTATGGGTGTGATATGCACCCCACAATTTTTTGTAACTTATCACATCTATAGACATGGATGACACAGAGAGGCAAAATGACATGTGCTAGTAAAATAAAAGGAAAGTGGGAAAGTAACTGCACATTTAGGGCAAGTGATATATATATTGTATCGGTTCTTTATTGAAAATTTGTTCAATTAACTAATATCTAATTAACAGTCTAATTTAGATCAGTCACAAAAGCATACTTTGCCTTGCTTGGACTGATATGAAAATAAAACTAATCGTAGTTTCATAACCTTAAATAAAATAAACTAGGCTGAAACAGCTATAAATATAAAATAAACTAGCCTTTACATTAAAAACAACAGAAGAGAAAAGAAAACCAGCAAATTTCCTCACGTTCACAATTTCTGCATATATGTATACTCAACATCAGCCAACCCGGCAATACTGTGTCATTGGCCAATCAGCAGCAACACGTTAGTCTATCGCCGATTGACCTCTGAACTAATTTGCATGAGGAAAACAAGAATGTATTAAGTCAACAAGTTCGAGTCCCGGCAAGGGCATTGCTCATGTCTCCCGCATCAAGAAATCCTAATAACTCTACAATGGTGCCCAAGCTAAAAGGTGGTGGATGATGATTCTTCACCATCTGGATTTGGTGATTGGATACCCTAATAGCCTGTTGCCCTTTAAAGGGGGAAGTATATAAGGTATTTTCTCCCTCCTTTCTGCATGCCTTTGTGGTGTAATGGTAGCACACTCGGCGCGTATTCAAGAGGTCTAGGTTCGATTACCGGTGAGGGCATTGCTCATTGTTCATGTCTCCAACATCAAAATAACGTAATGACTCTACAAACTTACATCTAGAAAGGTTTATGATGATACAAGCAACACAGTTAAAGGAAATAAAATAAAAAATATCTCATCATTTGAAGCATAATAAAGTGTTACTTAATTACTTGGCCAAATTCATAAAATAAAGACTTCAATAACATTGTTTAATTGAGACGATCAAAATATAATGTAGTAATGTAGCAAAGAAACAAAAGATGCTGAATGCTCAGTAATTATCTTTATTCATATAATTCTCCATAAATTAATTGGAACAAGTGACACACTGATGGACTGGAACAGCTACAGTGCAAAGAAATGGGTGTACTCATTACAGCTGATGGACTACACATTTGTTTGACAATGCAAGTGTTAAAAGAATCATATTTCAGTTTGAAATTTTCTTCATTTCCTCACTGGTCATTAAAAACAGTTATACTTCCAACCATTTCTTCAAATCCTCACTTGCGACAACCAATATCCAGAAGTCAAAGTTCAACAACCGATATCCAGAATTATGTTGTATCCTCATTTGTCTACTTCACATCATTTCAAAATCATTATTAGATATATGTGTTCTATTGCATATATATATATATATACAAGGCTTTTTATAAAAGCTGACAACTAGTCTTACAACCAGTCTTACTTGACAACTAGTCTCTCTTAAATAAAATTTAAAACAATAAATATGCATGGTTTTTATTAGCTTTTAAACTATTTAGTGATTTTAAAATCAGCCCCCCCCCAAAAAAAACCTTATGCTGATGTAAATTTTAAATAAATCTGTATCGATTTTGAGGTATGATCTAACTTGATTTCTTCCAATTTTGAGTGCATCCCTCTTCAAATATTTAAAAGAAAAGTCTCCCTTTTTCTTCTCTCTCTTTTTTTTTTTTTCCTGAAAGAGGGAAACTTACTTCAGATTGACCTCGAAAGCAGTGGAGCTTTATTCAAAATCTGTATCAATCCAAGACTGCTTCTTTGCCTAATTTTAATTTTTGCATCAGTATGTTTCTCTTCCAATTACTAATTGTATTCATTAAATCCAAAGAAAAGTTAAAATAAATCTTAGATTATGTATGTGCTAAATCAGATAAATCTCTGGTTTTAGATTGTGTAGCTGATAAAAATAAAATTACCAACCTTTTTGCACTATGTAACGATACAATAATTATATATAGCTTTAATATGATAATTATTAAAATGATCCAGTATCATCTGTGTTAGTTATATTTTGTTTGAATAAACATAAACAATTTTTTTTCTTTGTAGATTTCACAGATGTAATAAATGAATCCAACATACTGCATGGATTTAATTCGGCTAAATACAAAAATGTTAACATTGTACAAACGTATGGCATAGTAGCAGGAGAGACATTTGATTCGTAAGTGGTAAAATAATAAAATTGAAAGTATCACATAAGTTTCATAAATTGTTATGTGTCGTAATTATTTAGCACTTATTTTAAGCATATGTAATAAAATGATTTTAAATCTGAAATAAAAACTGTGAGCTTAGCAGTCTGCAAGCAAATTATATACAGAATGCTTGAATTATCTACATAAAAAGTCTTGTGCTTTTGAATTTCTTTTACTAGGGAAAACAATTGTGTGATAAATAGTGTTTTATATGTAGACTTAATATTTAAAGTACATAAAAGATGATTAAGTAGTGTAGATACAATACTATGGGATAAAAATTAAGCAAATATGTTCTTTTTATACATGCACTTATTAGGAGTAACTGAACAAGCAATTTCATATCGTTTAAAATTGCTGGGAATGGTTCAAAAGCAAGGAAATTGAGTTTGATATAAACTGAAACCGAGAAATGTTAAATGCTGTTTGTCAGGCCTCAACAAGTGAGATTTTTGCATCATATAGTCACTGGTAATAAAAAATGGATCCTTATGCAATAACCTAAAAAAGAAGAAATCATGGGGACCACCTGTCCATGCTTCAACATCGATAACAAAGCTGCATATTCATGGAAAAAAAATCATGTTATGTATATGATGAGATCAACTTGATGTATGTATTATGAGTGCTTAAACCAAAGGAAACCGTTACTGAGGCTCCATGCTGAATTTAGTTAATGAGATTGGGCTGAATACTACTGAATGTTAATGAGATTGGGCTGCACAATACTACTCTAGATGTGACAGAATTATTCTTCTGCATGATAATGCTTATTCACATGTTCCGGCACCGGTCAAAACCTACTCAGAAACTCTCAAATGAGAAGTATTCCCCCTTCAACTGTGTTCACCAGACATTGCTCTTTCCGATTACTTCTTGTTTTGATTGATGATGCATGGCCTCTCTGAGCTGTGCTTCACGTCATATGAAGATATCAAATATGAGTTGATTTGTGGATAAACTCGAAAGATGAAGCATTCTTTTGATGCAGTATCCATATGCTGCCAGAAAGATGAGAAAAAGTAATTACTAGTGATGGAGAATACTTTGAATAAAACATAACATACTGTTCTTTAACAGTAAATGCCCAATTTTTAATAAACAATGGCAGAGACTTATTTGTGCTCCCGATAAAAGATATGTGAAAAATATATATGTATATAAAGATCTGTAAGATAAAAAATATGTAAATCATTTAGTAAGTTGATTTTTTAAAAATTTTATTGTTACAATAATGTTTACATATATTTTTTTTAGGATAGATTTGCTTTTAGTATTTTATTTTTTTTATCAAATATATTTTGATATATTTTACTTCAGATTTAATATATATTAAATTCAATATGTCAATTATCATATATAATGTAATACAACTTGCATACTACAACAATATTTGTATGTAATATTAAATCAAAATTATAATTTAATCTAGTAATAGCATCTTAATTACTCTTCTTTATTCTAAAAATAATGCCTTTTTCTGCATTGCGTCATTTCTAGATCAATCCATATCATGACTTGCATATTGCTTATGGATTAGCAAATTCAGAACCTGAACTTAAAATTTCAAGATCTGAAACTTTCTCTCAATCCTTTCAAGACTAAAAATGAAATCTGCCTTGGGACATATTGTCCCATTAGTCTAGAAAGGGTTAATAAACAGCCTAAATCGAAACCTTATGTTTATAGGCTGCCATATTGGATAACTGTGCACTTTTTACTTCAGCTCTCTTCCTTTAAGATGCTACTTTGCATGCTATTTCTGTGCTGGTTATTGTCCATTGTTCATGGCGCAACCGATAAGTTAGTGGCCCCTTAGACCACCTCTGCAGAGAGGACATTAATGCTGTGAGGCAGATTAAATTCAGCTATTGGGGTCAGCAGTCGTCTGTTGTAGTGTACTGTCCATAGTTCCAAAAATATAATCTGTATAAAATTGTAGGGTGCATAGCACACTCACAATGATGATGTAAAATGACAAAGAATATGTGTCCTAAGAATTAATTATCAAGAAATAAAATTATGTGGGGAATTTACAGCTATGTCTGTCTTTCTAACAATGCAATAAAGCCTGTCTAAATTATTATAGTGCAAAGAACCATTGTTACTCCATTGCAGGTTTCTCCAAGTCATTGTAATAGTAAAATTTTACTATTATAATAAAGTCTGACAGAATCAAGCTTATGAAAAATAATCCATGCATTATTGAAATTTGGTCTGTGGAATTAAATTGCAAGTTTAAAAGTGCTAAATTGTCTAACTGAAATCCTTCGAAAGCAAAATCACAAAAGAAAAAGGCATTACTGGTTTTAGAATAAAGAGGGAGAATCAAAAGTCTATTGTTAGTTTAAATTATAATTTTGTTTTACATATTTTTATCTTATATATATTATATGATATTGCATATGATAATTGATATATTGAATGAAATATATATTAAATCTGAAGTGAACTATATCAAGCAAATATGATAACAATAAAATAAAATCGCAAAAACAAAATCTATCCTAAAAAAAAAAAGAGATTGTATGTAAACATTAATATAACAATAATTTTTTAAAATCAACTTACTGAATCAAATGTTAAAAAATGGCGAAAAGAATAGCTCGCCAACAATTATCCAAGTGTCAGTCTGTTCTTAAATTCTTTCAATGTTCCACACACACATACACATATGCATGGAATTCAAAGTAAAAATCACTTCAAGAAAATACAAAATTAGCAAAATAAAAGGAACCATCGAAGGCAGAATCCATCCTGAGAAAAAGTTTAGGTACAGTCAGTAATAAAGAAAGTCATTTACAAAAGTAAAATGGTAAAAAGAACAATGCATCTACAAAGTGTCGTATAAATGTAAAGCCAAATATATTGGCAAATAATGTTTTACAGCAAGAAAAAAGGTGAATACAGTACAAAGTCCAAGATCTGAACTCGTCGGGACTTCGGCAATTTTGGATTTGGGATTTTTCCGGATATTAGATCATCAATTTAAATCTAGAACATGGCATGCAGAAATTATAAAATTAAAAGTATGAAATAATGAGCATTTATGATCTAAAGGGTATCAAAATTTACAAAAAAAAGCTTAATATTTATTTGTTTACTTTATTAAACATTTCTTTCAATGCAAGTTGTATAAGTTGCTTTGTTTTTTGTGTAAATACTTTCTCTTTAATTCTATAAACAGACATAATTTCCTGTTCAGTTACACAGTGCCACTGTACAAGTCCTGTAACTGCTGTCAAAAATTCCGACTAAATTGCCAATTGAAATTTTTTCATTTTCAATAACCTCTGTGTCACTTTCTTTACTATCGGTAGCAGTATTTTCTGGATTTAGAACCATACTACAGATTTCGCCGTATGTGAATTGATTGATGATTGGGGCATTGTCATTGCAATGAAAAACTTCTGTTATATTATCTTCATTTAGTACTGTTTCTCCACATTTCTTTATAAAATCCATGTTAGAAAATTTCACCTTTGGCTTCTGATATCCGGAAACCTTCAGATTCATAGCTATCATCTTCATCATCCTTACCAGTAGCTGGCCATAAATTATGCCAAATATTTTTTAAAGTATTGAAGACACAACCTCCCACGATCTCATACAGCAAATTTTATGCTAAAATAGCACATTTTGTGTACTGGACATTGAAACATGCTTTCACTTTGTAGATTCTGTTGAGCTACAGAATTAGAAACTCTTTTTGACATAATCGAAAGTTCAAGCTTTAATTTTCATAAAACTGCTGTAGTATTAACAGTCTGCAAAAAATAATAAGCTGAATCAAATTAGAAAATTAAGGAACAGCGTAATCTAACTGAAATTCCATAAAATCAGTAAAGTATAATTTTAGCCTAGCTTAATTTCGTATGCTGTATATTATTGGATATGTGTCAAGAGATTGGCGACAAACACAAATTGTTCCATTAAATTTTGTTTTACTTCTATCGCGTACTGAATTAAGCCTTAATTGTATTAGTTTAGTTATTTATTACAACCTACGTCTATTTCTTGCACATGCTTAAAAGCTAATCTGAGTCTAAATAAATAAACTCCCACGTATACTTAAGGCTAATCCAGGGCTGCTGCTAGATACCGCCTGATGCCTCTGCAGTTCCTAAATTCTGTTATAAAATGCTTCCCTAAGTTTTAAATTTTGGCCACTCCTAAACTTTGGATCCTATTGCTTTCCCTAAATTATAAAAAATTTGTCACCCCTTAATTTTGTCGCTTCTCCAAATTCCAAAAATTTTGTCTTCTCTATATTCTGCGGTCCGATGCGGCCAAACGAGTTCTGGGTTTATGTGAATAACATATTAGTTATTCTTAATTCAAATAGTGCTAAATGTAATCTTTTGGCCTATAAGTTTCATTAATAAAATCTGTTTTTAGCATGCGAAAAGAAATTTTGTTAAATTTCCTCGTCAGCATTTCTTAGCGCATTTAACTTAAATCTGTGATCATCGCCAAGTGTAATGTCAGCATAAAAGGTTGCCATACTCTCCGTTATTCAATTACTAATAGAAAAAAAAATGTTTAGACATCACTGCATGAGTCATTACTCAAGTTGTCATATGTTGATAAACATGTGGTGATTAAAGCAAAATATAATAAATGATGATTCACCAGGTTGGCATCAGAGGTATAAAATACCAGTAGGTGTAAAATCAACGATGTATCTATGTTGAATGTTTCGGTTTGAGATGTATGCCAAGCAGATATGCAGCTATGGAGCCAAATTATTGATCTCACAAATTTATGCTAAAATGGTTGTTTCTTCAAGAATGAAGTATTTTATTTAGTGCCTAAGTGAAATTAAGAATCAGGGCTCTCCACGTGTTTTATTATAGGAGGGAAAAATCAAATGTGCATGTGTAAAGCATACAACAACAAAAACAAAACGAAACAAAAAAATGTTTGTGTCTTTGAGGTCCGGATTTTAGATCATTCCGGATATTGGACGTCTTGATCTCGGACTTTGTACTATGACATTGTGCTTATAAGTATTTGAAAGTGACCACACTTGGAAAGGGTAAACCAAGTACAGGTTACATGGTTTCTGTAAAGAAGGAAAACTTCCCCTCTATTTCAATTGCATGTTGCATGTATGAGAAGGGAATGTAAAGAATCACCTGAATTTTTTTTAATGCCATTGTTTTATTTACAAATGATGATCTTGTTTTACATTGCTGTTATGAAAGAAAGTTAGGAATAATTTTACATAACACAAGATTTCTAATTATTGATTATTGTTTATTACTTGGCCTTCAAAGTATTCTTCAGCAGCTTGCAATGCTTTTATGCCAGTATCCTTTCCAGTCGTTGAATTTTTGTGCATGCATGTGAAAGAGGGAGAGCCTTTAAAGACTCGCAGTGAATTTTCAATTACTGTGTCTGTAGCCTCAAAAGGGTGACTGTAAAAAGGCATTTAAACCATAGGAATAAGAGGATTCACTCTGAGCTGTATTATATGAATATGAAACTTTCAGAACAGTATTGAAATTTTTGGTCAAAAGTTTCTGAACAAATTACAAAATTTTTGTGAGTAAGTGCATTATAGTACCTCAGAATCCAGAAGTTATTTCTCTGCAGTGCGGATAATTTTCATTTAATTATTTTAGGAAAATTCTGTGAAATATTCAAATACTATTTTTTCTGACAATTTGGACTGTTGGTGAAAATTCACAATGCTCAGCATCATGACAATCAAAGCAAACAGTCAACATTGTTTTAATTTCTGACCATTTGATGTAGTGCTCTAGACCTTGTTTTAATTTTCAAGGGCTGTTTATTTGATTGTTGGACAGTTTCCATGTCAGAAATGTAAATCTGCATTTTAACACTGGTAAAAATACATTTTAAGAAGACCTTGCTTTAAGAAAGCATTTCCTGGGTGACTTATAAACATATTCCTGTTTTTGGAACCGCTTAAGATGTGACACATCACAAGTCAAAATAATTGTTCAGAATTTCCTTGATCCAAATGATAACAGAACTTTTCAGATATGATCGCTGAGTACCAAATTTCGAATTTAATCAGTGTTATACATCATTAGTTAAAATGCATGATGTCTCAAAGCGTGGTTCACTTTTTTTTTCCCTCGTTCTTTGCATTCCATAAACATCTTATAACCATTCAAAAGATCTTTGTTTCTTTATTAAAGTGTTGTCCTCAAAGGCTTCTTCAACATTTCAAATGTTTTTGTAGTAAAAATTCTACAGTAGAAACAGAATTTCATGCATTTGCTTTTTATCATTTGCATTCGTTATTTTTGGAAATGCAACCCAACTGGTATAATGGTTAGCGTCACTGACTGCTGTGCCAAAGGGCGCTTGTTCTAATCCCAGAGATGACATGGATGTTTGTAAATGTATAGTGTCGGTGCAGCATGGCAGCACTCTAAATATGCGGCGAGCCGAAAGGCCTCTCGTGTGGTTTTGTGGAAGGGGAGGGTGTTGGGAGACCTTCAGAACCCTTTCCCCTGGGGTGCTCTCCATCAAAATTAGGGGCGAAACTGAGCGAAATCGCACTGTCACCTGTTAGGTGCTCAAGGCTGTTGCCAACAACAGACGTAATTTTGCACTCTTTGCCACAAGGAATTTTGTGGGCTTGGGCTGACTACATCAGACAAGTGGGCATAAGCAATAACATTTTTAGAAATTGTTAAAGCAGAAATTCTTCAGTTATTAAAAATGATGTTATTTGCAAACAACAAAAATGAAATATGGATTGTAGTTGCATGTGAATGAAAATCATAACCGCTGAAAACATTTGTGTGTGATTCTTGCTGGTGCATAGTTTAAATGATTTTTTTTTTAAGTAAACTTTTTTTATAGTAATAATTGTAATTGAAACTAGAACTGTGAATTTCAAAGTTTGCAACAGATAGTTTTTTAATTCTGAAATTTTAAAATAACAAATGTGCAATGGTTTAAAAAATTAAGCAGTTTTTAAAAAGTGCCAAAAGATGATTAAGACAGAATTAACTTTTTAGAATGTGTTTGTTTTATATATATGTAAGAAAAATAAAGAATATATAAAAGATTAAATTAGCAACATAAATTTTCCTTTTCAATTCTAAAAATAGTAATCTCGCTCTGCACTGCGTCACTTCTAGGTTAACCCATGTCATGTGACTCTTACATAATTCTGATGATGTAAATGGAACTAAAACTCAAATAGCCAATACAGTCAAGTACCGAAAATCCGCCGACCTGAAATCTGCCAACTCCTGAAATCCGCATTGCCTCTCAGAATATAAACAATGAATTTATAGGTTCCAGAAACTGCAGAATGGAGAATGAAATATTGAAGAAAAAATATTTATCCAATAATGACGTCATAATTACCGAATAATAATGATTCTGTGTTAGTGGTCGAAACAAAATCTTACCCCAGAAGAGGTATGGATGATGTGTTCAGATGAGCCAAAACTGGCATATCAGATAACGGATGATGAAATCTTTGACTCTGTTTTGAACTCGCCACAGCAAGAAAACGATTCCAACACCGACACATATAATGAATGTGAAAGGAGTGAGAAAATATCTTTTAATGAGGGTTTGGAACATGGTGAAAAATACCTAAAATATTTAGAACAACAGAGCTGTGTCACAGAGCAAGAGATTGTGACCCTGAGAATTTACATTTACAAAAAAAAAATCTTACTCTGGAGCACCTAAAGTTTTAAAACAAAACTCTATCAGAAAAATATTTGAAACAAATAAAAAAAATGAAATATTTTATGCTTTATTAGTATCCCTTATTTTTACACGTCTCTTTTGTATATGTCCTTCATGCTTTAAAATATTCCTGTAGTCACTAATATAAATGAATAATATAATATATATATATACATATAATAATTTAATGCATATAATAAAATAATGTAATAATGTATGTTATTGTACATAATAATTTAAGTAAATGTGTCTAATATGCCTCATTTATTTTGCACTTTTAGTCTGAATATTATGGTTTGGCTTTTCTGTTCTGAAATCCGCAAAATCCTAAAATCTGCGCAACCTCTGGTCCCAAGCATTGCGGATTTCTGGACTCCTACTGTAGTAATTTTATAGCAGTATTAATTATCCAATCAAAATGCATTGAGAACCAAAACTAACTCAGTCTGAATTAAGATTTCATCCTGTATGCTTACACTTGCTCGCTACTCTTCAGCCTAGCTGGATTGCTGTCTGCTGTTTTCTTCTTTCTGCGAAGTTATCAAAAATGTAAACCTCTTTAAATAGGCACAAATAATGTGCCAAGTTGTTTGTGGCCACAATATGTTTACTGAAAATAAAATAAAGAAGTAATCTGCCTTGACTGCCAAATTTTTTATTCAGTGTGGATCAGCATATCAGCATTCTGCGACATCAAAATTTCTGCTGATCATAACTTCTAAGCTTTTTTTTTGTTTTTTCATATATATATATCTAATAGCACCTAACAGTAAATTTTTAAGATTATTAATTCATTTGTTAAAAACATATGGATAAAAAATCTTGAAAAACTCATTTCATTGCTTTAAGGTTCACGAATTTCTTAGTTATGAGGCTGTCTATCTCTGCCCTACAACACTGGCAAAACATTTTGTTTTATTATTATCAATGATTTCTGTAGGAGATTATAATTATTTTAAGTCTGTTTATTGATCCTAAATTTTTACGAAGTTTTTATATTTTTCTCCTTTTCTTAGAAGTATTGAATCTTGTCGTTTTTAATGGAAATTCATAATTAAAAAATTATTTCTTTTTAGAATGTTTCTCTTGATGGAAGACTATGAATGTTCTCTAGCTCATATTATAAATGAATCCAAAAGTGGTGAAATATATAATAAATCTAAGGTAGAATGTATTTTATTATCTTAAAATATAATATGTACTATTGTGAGTTACTAATAAATATTGTTGTGTTTCTATGGGCTTGTGGATTTGGAGTGATTGATGGCAACACTTGATGAAGACACAAAACACAATTTACTCATCAGTATTACACAGGAGAATTCCAAAGACATGTTTACAGCCTTCTAAACTATGACAAACATGCTGAAACAATCAGCAACATAGCCTTCAGACTATCAGGCTATAACGGTAAAGACAGCTTCATGGCAGAATACTAAATACAGCTCCTGACTCGGGTGATCACGCTTGGAGTTCAAAATACTCTTCATGCTAAAACTCACAATAAACTGGCAATATGTTGCTACTCTGCATACAAGGCAGGGTTTATATAGCTTTTGGCCTGCCTTCGAGAACATTATGGGCCAAACCGGTAAGAATTCATTCTAGAATATTCTCCATTTATCTATGGCATATCACCAATTTTGTCACCAAATCTGGCAACCCAACCTCTCCTACCCATTTTATTTCACGTCTACCATGGCTGGGCATTTCCTAACAATATGTAAAAACAAAAAGCAGTTATAAATTTAATTCTTTTTCTAGAGTCTAACTTAGGAATAAATTATTTCAGAGAACTGTTATTTATCCTGTAGTTTGATTCAAGTTTATTATTAAAGTATAATGATGTTATGGTTTCATACAGTTAAAATTTCAATGAAATTTAAGACCAGAGTTAAGTAAAATGTTTTAAAAGCTAAAAAATTATAACTTTAGATAGGAGGGGAGGGGCAATGTTAGCAAAAAAAAAAGGTAACCTCTTACCTTGATTTTTTTATGTAATTTTACATGCATCAATTTCAATTTTTGATTCAAAATTAAGTATTCCATTATAGCATCACATCTATGTTTGCTCACAATACACTATAATGTTATTTGGGTAATAATTTTGTATGCAGTCTACTGCTTATTAATTATTATTTATTTTTTAGATGATGTCACAAAAATTGGTTGTTATTTTAATATCCTTATTTTGTGCCACTTTATTGCATATTTTAAATTTAAAATGATGTTTTGAGAGGACCATCTAAGATATAAGTATCTTATTTTCCAGCTTATAAGACAATTTTTACTCCAAAATGTGCTTTAAAATTAGCCTGCATTTTATGTGCGAAGTGTGTAACTTCATCATCTAAGACTCAAGCTGATTTGCCAGGAAAAACTTTGCTAAATATTTTTTCCTGCGTTATGCATAGAAAATGTCTGCCTTTATTACAAATACCAATAAAAATGTCACTGTTTTAAACTAGTAGAAGGGAACAGTTTTAATATTTTTTAACAGTACTTCCTTAAAAAAAATGGTGATTTATGCATGAATAGTGGATAGGAGGTGCTAACTCATGACATCGCGCTGACAGGAAGAATAAACGGCCGCCAGTTTCTAGTGTTCGTGAGTGGTCCTGGCAGAAGGTTAAAAGTGGTATCTGTTATAAAGTCTTTTCAAAAGTGTGGAATTAGTAGTGCGCTAAATGGAAGTGAAGATGACATTTTGTATGAAGAAAGGGACAAATCCAGCAACAGTGACAGCTAAAGTGAAAATAACTGGATATTTGCTTTTAGCAACAGGATTCTATGATGAAGAAATCCTGATAGATTTATTGATTTTTTAATGTAATAGATTGATTTTCATTAAAACAGTGTTATCATTAAAACAGATAGTTTGATCCTTTTCTATCTGATCAAGGTATTTTTCATGAATTCTAACTTGATATATCACAGTGCCTCTCATGCATTTGTGTGTCTTACAGGCCGGGAAATATGGTAGCTAACTAAAGGCGGAAGATCACATACTATATGATTAACATCAATTAATAAGTTTTTTTATTGTAATCAAAGAATGAATATGAAAATTTTGATTGAAACAGAACCTTCAATTGATTTTTTTTTATTTCATTAACAAAGTTTCATAATTTTTTTAAATTGTTATAAATTGGGCAAGTTCATTAAGTAATTAGAAATAGTAATTAAACACTAGTTTATGTTAATATGCCATATGTTTAAGAATGATTGTGCTTTGAAAATTTTCTAACCAAGGAGTTATGTGTGAGCAGTATGGTGCACATGCTGTTTAGAAATCTCGAAAAGTTCTCGAATGGAGTTTAATTATTAATTTAAAAATTTTAAATAATGAACATCCTTAATAAATTTTGAATTTTACACAGTATTTATAGCTGATTTTTTCTTCTCTCATTTGCAGCACAAGACAAAAATTCCTTCTTTATGCATTGATGAGAAAAAGGTAAAGTAATTAATTCATGCAGCTTATTCATTATTTTGATTTTCTATGTGTTCTATCCATCTAATAAGGACAGTATCATCAAAATGATATTCAGTATCTTACGTAATATGAAAATTCAATTTGGAGTTTTTATCAGCAATATGCTACAAACATGCATTTTGTAGTATTCACAAACTGATTTCAAATTTATCAACTATTAATGAAGTCATAAGCATTTTTTCTAAAGCACAGTAACTTTAAAACAGAATAAAAGTAAATAAGAAAAATAGTGCCTAATTTAAAATTTTCTTATACAAGTTACAAGTTATGTTTTTGTATAAAATGAAGTCTTGCTTAATGGCATCAGCTATTTTAAATCCATTCTCTTGAATTTTAACCTTCTTGTTATTATATTACACCTTTTAAAAAAAAGTCCTTTGTCAAGTTTTAGCAATCTTTAAATGGAGTAAGCACTAGTCACCTTCTTTTAGCAAATCTTCCCACCAAAGGTTTCCCCGCTTCCTTTCTAAACATATCTTTTCCTTGTTGTGCTATTTATTTATACCTGATTTGTATCAAAATGTTTCAATGTAACCTTTGCGAATCATCATATTATCTGACAAACTAGAGGATATAAGTAGAAAAATGATATAAGTACCTCAGAGGAGAAAATTAAAATAAATATACTTAGTGTTCTCAGAGAAGAAAAGTAAATACACTTAGTGGCCTCAGATAAGAAAATCAAAAAAATATATACTTAGTGTCATATATATATATGTAAGATGTAAGTAAATATGATAGCTGTTTTAAAAAATAATTGGCGATCTCAAAATTAACATTCTAGATTTGGTGCTGTCCAATTAAATTCATCTGTTCTCCCAAATTTGAGATCTTTCTACATTATGTAACGCTACTAGCTAACCAATCATAGATTAGCTGTACTTGTACATCAAACTTTTATAAATACTTCTGGCAGTTAATTACGTCATTCTTTTTCTAGCTTCCACCACTGCTAAAATATCCCTGCTACTCTGCTTCTCTGACTAAAATGCCTGCACTGTAATTTTAAGAACCAATGTACATAGCAATCTATCATATTTTATTATGATTGAGTCATAGAAATTTCGCGGATTTCATTATGATTAAATAAACATCTGTGGAGACGATTTTATATATGCGTGAAAATAAAAACTGGAAATTCGCCAAGCTCATGTTTTGTTATCTTCGTCTGTACACCATCACGCTCAGCCACGATGTCTGTGTGTTAATTCCTCTTCTATACTTCTGGAAATATGATATATGTGTGTGTGTAAGATAAGAAATATGTAAATCAGCTTTATAATTCAGTTTAGCAATAGACTTTTAATTCCTCCTTTTTAATTTGGGTATTTCCTCTCTCTATTCTAAAAATAATAGTAACTTTTCTGACTGTGCCATTTCTAGATTAATCTATGCCACAGAGCTTGCATAAAGCTGATTAAGTAGCTTGCATAAAGTTGATTAAGTGACTTGATTAAGTAGCTTACATAAAGCTGATTAAGTAACTTGCATAAAGCTGATGAGCTTCAGAACTTGAACTCAAAATTTTCAAAACTGCTTTTTCTGACCTAAACCAAAACCTTTCTCTTGGCGATCTTCCAAACTGGATAAGTGTGCATTGTAAGCTTGAACCTGTGTGCTGCTTGGACGCTATTTCACTGTGCTCTCTTCTTATTGCAACAGTATTAAAAAAATGTAAATATTCTTGAATAGGCACGATTAGAGGGCAAAATAAACCATGGCCACAAATGTGTATTTAAATAAGAATGGAATTTAATCAACCTCAACTGCCACTACGAATTTTACAGTTTAAGGTTTCACGCAATCAGAATTCTTCCTCTTCAGTGTGGATCTATGATCTGCCCTCTTTTTTCCCCATTATATATAAATATATACACACACTCAACATTGATGAAAAAATATAGAAAACTCAATTATTGTTATTTATTGTAGATAAAGAAGATCATGCAAAAGCTTTTATGTGGACTTGAATACATCCATGATAAAAAATTTATGCACAGGTATGGTTTATTTTTTATTGCATGAAGGTGTTATAGGTTTATTTGTTATGTTATTTCGTACAGATATTATCAAGCTATTTCTCAAAAGCTGTGTTATTTGATTAATTTCTAATTTCTCTTCTATGTCTCTAGAAATCTGAACCCTGGCTGCATATTTTTTGACAAAAATAGTGAACTAAAAATAGGTATGTTGTTTTTAATTTCTGATTCATTAATTATTAATTTGAAACAGTAATCATTGCAATAAATAAAAATTTGCTTTAACTTAATCATTCATTAATTATGAAATTCCTTTCTCAAAGCAAATTTTGAACATGCTCGAATGATGCGTGCAGGATACGTGCCATCTCAAGTCAAGGCTGTCAAAAAGTAAACAGTTTTCCTTCTTTTCTGTGTAGTGAATTACCTCCTACAAAAATACTTAAAAATTTTAAGCAGAAAAGTAATGTCATTTGCCATTAAATTCTGTTGTCAAATATTTAGAGCTGTTCTAGTACTGATGAATTTTTCATTCTGTTGTTTGAAACATACTATTACAAATTTTGTATTTAGACAGCTAATTTTAGCAGAATTATAATTAAAATTGTTGTATTTTCCCGTGCAATGCAGCGGGAAACAGATTTTAAGCTATGCCGGAAAAGTAAAAATACAGGGGCACATGCATTTAATAAAAGGATATCTCGGTAATTTGAACTGAAATTGAATAAATGTAATTGGCCACTATGTTAGCTGTAACCGTATTTCTATCATCTTATTGGTTTCCGGAAATCTTGAGAAACAGAAAATGCTAGAACTATCTCGTGCGGCCGGTTGAAAAACTGTTTAAAGCCGGAGAGGAACATCTCAGTTAAGTTGTTTAATTAGTTGCTAAGTTACTCTTATAGTTTCATATGAACTGAGATAAATCGGAGTTAACTTTCTCTTTAGGTATACACTATGCATTGTGTTGTATTTTAAAGTTTTTATAAGTTCGAGATAAAACTACTGATTATGTTGTGAACACTTGTACAAATATCTCTGAGGAAAATTCCAGCGTACTGTTATATTTTTTTTTGATAGGAATAAATTTTATTAACCTTTTAATTATTAATTTAATATTTGATTTATCTTAAGTTACTTATTGCATTTAGTCTATTACGAACCCATATGTACACAGCAATACTGTGGAATTAAAACAGCTTCTTTTACAATATGTTATTTGGTATAAGATGCATTGGATTAATTTTTACAATTTTGTAAATAAAATTCTAAAGTATATGAAGGATTTTTTAGTTTATTGAATAACTTGTAGCCCAATCCTGGTTTATAATTTTTTGCATATTATAAACCAGGATTGGGTTTCTTATGGATAGAATTTTTTCTTACCAGTGAAAGAAACTGGAAATAAAAAGGAAAAAAATTAACAGTGGTGCATTCATGGGATTGCTAAACGGGATATATTTTATAGTTTTTATTATATAGTTTAACTAAATTGAAAATGAATGTTTTATCCTTTTTGCAATAAAATGAAAGGTAATTTAAGTAATTTTCCCCAAAAAGAGTAAAAAAATGTGGTAGTGATCTCATTCTTTAACTTATGGGATACTTCATTGAATTGTTTTTCTGAAACGTTCCAAGAGGAAAATGATCATTAAAATTTAAGACTTTATAGAATTTTTTAAAATTTATGTTTTAAATTTTAGTTTAAAACTTTTCTTATGTTTTAAATTTTTTTTTTTTTTTTTTTTTTTTTTTTTTTTTTTTGCTTTTGTAACAAAAGTGTGTATTTTCTGTGCATATCAATTTGTATTAATGTCAGGATACAAAATTCAGTAACTCATAATATGTTCAGTTTCCTTTCTGAACGCTTGCCTGTGTCATTTTTACTTCAGTCTTAAAAAAGACAGTAATATTTTTTTAACGCTGTAACAAAAATAAAAGATATATGTATATTGCCAAAAAAAAGTTATAACAAATCATAACAAATTACGTAGAAAAGTCATAACAAATTACGTAGAAAATTAAAATGATAAAATTACTTATATGATAGTTCTGTATATGAATAAAATATAGATAAACTAATAAGTTTAAAATTTAGTTCTTACTCGTTGGGGGAAAAAAAAAAAAAAACCTGTTCCTTTCATCTGGTTTTTACCACTGTGGAAGAAACTTACCATCCTTGTTAATAACACTAATGCTGACTTAGTTATGGAACCCTATAATAAAGGGAATACTGCAGTGTGATATGCAGCATGTATTTCTTTGTTCTCCATTGCATTTCGGGAATGTGTTTAAATGTTTATAACTTTTAATATTACATACTGTAATCTATAAAGCAGAAGGTCTTTTGTTTCCTTATCATTCCATTTTTGCTTCAGAATAATAATTTCTTTCAACTATAAATAACAAACGATATTTATTAAAACATTTCTAGTGATATTTTCGTAATCCATATCTATCCAGAATTCATTCGATCCTTAAAAGTCCTTAGGTTTTTGTAAAATGATTTTTTATCCTTAAATGTCCTTATTTTTGGCCAAAATTTGCAAGCAGCCCTTAATTTTGCTTAGCTGGCATTTCTGTCCTATTTCTATGACTGTCATTCTTCATTTAAATTAACATTTTGGATGAATATAGCGTTTAATCCATGCAGTATGTAATGGAGTTATGCAAATTGGCATTTTCTTTGTAAAACAAGGCATAATTAACCATCCTAGAATGCAAATTTCAGGATGTCTGATTGGTTGTTCACCTAAGCTTTTGAAACAGATAGTATCAACAAGAAAATTGTCCATTCTTATACTGAAAAATAGTTCTTGGACTATAACCTCGTAACTGTGCTTTATCATACAATAACGAAAATGTGACCTTCAAAAAAGTTGAAAATCAGATTTCATGAAGGCCACCCTTCCACCCACTGTTATGGGTGAATTCACTTTAACTATATGAACAAAAGACATAAATGAAACCTTCAAAAAGTATGCTGTGAAAAAAATCTTCTGGTAACTATCTAAAGTATCTAAACTTGGAAAGAGCCACATATTTCTGTGAAGATTTGAACTGCTTTTGCTCTAGAGTCACTAAGAACTATGGGGAAGATCTAGAACAGGCATGTCAAACTCATGGCCTTTAACTTATTTTTCTGTAGCCTTCAGTTCACCTGAAAAATAAAGTGTATAATTATGGTATATTAACAAAAATTAGGATTCCGATTAGTATCAAAGCATATATAGTACAACCTCAAGTGTTAAAATGAACTGTTTGAAAATCTCTTTACAAAAATATCTTCTCAACCAACATTGAGGATGTTCCAACCCATTTGCAGAGTCATTAATTTACTTTAGAGCAGGAACTAATAATGCCTTATCCAAGGTGCAAACTGATCTTCCAGCTGCTAGCTGGTGTTTTTTTTTTCCAGTTATACTACAGAAGCATGTGGTAAAAAAAAAAGGAGAAAATATTGTATGCATTTAAATATGGAATTAACAGGAATTTGTTGTGACTCAGCTCTGAAACAAAAATTCTTTGAAGTGTCTATCTGTGAATTTTAGATATACTTGCTTGCAAAGTTCCCAGGAAGCCATGAATTTGCATTATATATTTGATTTTCATGTTTGGTAGCATATGAACAAATGAAGTTGGAGCAAGTTGCCATAGAGAGAAAGGTTAGCAGACATTGATCTCACCTATAAATTGCTAGTGCGTAGCATTCCCCGGAAAGTTGGATGCTGGAAAAAGATGCCAGCTGTGAGAAAAGAAACAAATATGTGTCCTTGTCTTATCCGGATTTCCTTATGTTCCTTTTATGTTTAAAAACCACAATATTAAGAAAGATTATATGCATTTACTCATTTTTTAATACATCACTGAATATGAAATTCATGTATTTGTTTTTCCCTTTGCGGCCTGCACTATTGCATATTGATGACTGTTTGGCCCATTTGAGACTTTGAGTTTGACATGCCTGATGTAAAAACATTCCTTAGGAGAAATAATGGCTAGTTGATTAAAAAAAATATGTTTTAATGTCAACTCGGGTATGGCTACTCCATCTGTATATCTATCAGACTGTAGTTTCTAGCCTAGTAGTAGACTGTAGTACACTGGTGAAATAAATTAAGAGAATTTTCATAGTTGATTTACGATATCCAGAAATATTGGGCAGATTATAAAAAAATTTGGTGTGAACATAAGTTGATATAATACAAACAAAATCAACAATCAACAGTTATAATAGAAACACATGTTCATGTGTAACACTCATGTGAGTCTGAAGGTCTGAAACAGCGATTGCAGAAGACACAAAAGAAATGTGTTAATAGGAGATATGGTCCCCTCTTACAGCCCCCTTCAAGGGCTCACTTTTATAAGTACGGGTGTGGCGATCCCGAGGTACCCTAGCTCTTCAGGGGATCATCTTCTTGGTGAGACGGGTGTCATGATCCTGGAGCCCCAGTGATCTGTCCTCTTTTCCGTCTCCTCTCCTCTGAACTGTAACTTCTCTCTTTCTTTTCTCCCTCGTGGTTTTCCTCTTCGGAGGTTGGGGCTCGTTATGAGCAACTGGAACAATCCTTGTCTCTAGTTTGCATGTGGCGAGAAAACCGCCTGCGCGTTTGCCGTGTGCAGCGACCCGTGTCGTTGGAAAGGAGGATCCTGGTAGTTGAGGGGCGAGGTACTGTCCCCAACACACTGCTTTGGCCTCTGCTTCAGCTAGACGGGCGGCACTTCGTTGTCCTCACGAGTGTCAATCGGCTGGTCTCCCGATCTTGTGTCGGCGGCTTGGGGATAAGCTCTCGGGAGTTCCTGCTAAGAACTCGTGTCGTGGCAAATTGACATGCGCACGTTGTTCACTGGTAGGCCACGAGAGCGAAAACTGCTCCGCTGTGCCACTGTGCATAAACTGCAAAGGTGAGCCCACAGCATTTTCCCGATCATGCCCAAAATGGAAATTAGAGAAGTACAGGCTGCCAAAGTAAATAATAACATCTCTTATGCAGAAGCTAGAAGGCTAGTGCAAATCAGTCAGATTCGTCCAAACACCTCTTTTGCCGCAGCCGTTAAATCAACTAAGTCAGTTGCAGTGCAAGTATCAGTCGGGACGCAAACACTTCCAATAAAAACACAATAGACAAATAGTAAAAACAAAAAAGAAAAACCAACACATTCAATTCAAAACAAGGAAACAGTAGTTGAAAGCAGACCTAAGAACAAAACTCAACATAAAAATGATAAAAATAGAAGCCACAGCAATAGCTCACACGAAGGAATGATATCTGAATCAGGTGATTCAGATAGTATGGAAGTAGAAGAGGGCCTGGAAATCCCCAAACATCTGCTTCCACATAAAACAAAACAACAACACCGAAGAAACAAACATCAATCATAATGGCCACTCTCATCTCCTGGAACTGTCGCGGCTTTCACCGGAATTTGATCGATATAAAAAATGTTATCAATGCTCATAATCCTGTGTGCTTCGCAATACAGGAGACAAACCTGAAACCCGAAAAACCAGCAAAACTTCGGAGGTTTTCTTT
This sequence comes from Stegodyphus mimosarum, assembly GCA_000611955.2. Taxonomy (NCBI): domain Eukaryota; kingdom Metazoa; phylum Arthropoda; class Arachnida; order Araneae; family Eresidae; genus Stegodyphus; species Stegodyphus mimosarum. The sequence goes on along the minus strand of KK121667.1, from coordinate 1,034 downwards.
CGTCAGGAAAGATAATATTGCAGGAGAGCGTGCCAGTGGAGGTGTAGGTCTCCTCACCTCTCTGGACTATCCATCAAATGCACTTTCTCTGACGACGTCTCTCCAAGTTGTCGCTGTGCAAATAAATTTGAATATTGTGCTTTCAGTCGTCTCTTTGTATTTGCCTCCAAATAAGCACATTGACCAACAACATTTAAATGAGCTTTTAGAGCAGCTGCCTGAACCCTTTATCCTTATAGGAGATTTTAATGGGCACAGTCCGCTCTGGGGAAATAAAGACACCAATTCAAGAGGAAGACAAATCGAGCAGCTAATTGAAGATCACAACCTTTGTCTTCTCAATAATGGGCAGGACACATATTTCCACGAGCCTACAAGAACTTTTCACGCCCTTGATCTTGCCATCTGTTCACCATCTCTGTTGCCATTTTGTACTTTTAGTGTCGGGAATGATATTCACAACAGCGATCATTATCCCATTTTCGTATCTCTCTCACGAAGAGGAGCAAACCCCATGTCGAGATCCCCTCGTTTTATATATGAAAGGGCAGACTGGGAACTCTTTTCTTCTGTTGCAGAGCTCACAGCAAAAATGGTAGAAGATGTGCATATCGATGAGACAGTGGACGCAGTTACGTATGCTATCAATCAAGCAGCTACGCTCTCTATTCCAAAAACATCAGGAAAATTGCCTAAATATTTCAAACCATGGTGGAACCGCGATTGTCAGGAAGCAGTGAGAAAACAGAGAAAAAGCTTGGGGAATTTTCCGTAGATACCCAACTGTTCGAAACCTTATAGCATTTAAAAGAGCCAAAGCAAACGCACGAAAAGTACGACGGCAGAGCCAGAGGGATTCCTGGATTTCATATGTGTCATCAATAACATCCTCTACGCCAAGTAACCGAGTTTGGGAGAGAGTTCGAAAAGCATGTGGAATTTATAAAGACCACTCACGTTCCTTTTTGGAGAAAGATGGCCGAGTGATTAGCATCATAGAAGAAATCGCGAATACTATAGGTGAGGCATTTGCT